>LJPH01002892.1:0-15633 GCA_001430925.1 Byssoonygena ceratinophila
GGGAAGCCAGATAGACAAGACAAAGAGCCGCTGAGAATATCTACATCCTTTGTATGCATGCAAAGCCTGGATACAAACTCACAACCCAGCGTATCAAACCCCCAGGCCATCCCGCCGATGGTAAACGCCATAAACAATCATGGATCATGCATTTCAAGTTTCTACTCCACGACCAGCACAAGTCGAATCAGATTGATCGCATAATCAAATTCGATCAAGTCGAGACCGACCGAAATTTCAAAGCTTCCAAGAGCAGTTCTTACACTTCATTCATCGCGATTCCCGGATTTCCCTCCCGATGAGCATGATCTCGACCGAGTTCACAGAAGAGAATAGAAAACAAGAACAAGCGGTGCTCAATGGCTCAATACCGTCTCATTAACATCCAAACGCGGCTGTCTCGGATCCAACATAATTGACTGCAAGCGACAGCATGCATCTCATATCTCGGCCAGCAGCAGAAACTTGACGAAAGTCACGTACGCAAGCAGTCCCGCAGCCCCCAGTCCTGCAAGGGCATCCGAACCCGTCCGCGTGCGGGCGCGCGCGTGTAGGCTTCATGCACGATAACCTCCATAACTATACATCCCTTAGCTGCATGGCTCCCCGCACGTACCAACAAGACGAGAGTAGAATCTAATCAATCTCGAAGCGAGAAAGCGCATATGTCAAACCAAGGAGATTATTTGGAAAACACGCCAACGCCCGCTTCCCCTCTCAGAGAAGTTCTGAGTGGTTCTTTTTTTTTTTTTTTTAATCTTGGATCAACTTAAGTCATCGAGAAAAAAAAGATGAGGAGAAGAGAGGAGAGAGGAAAAAAAGGCAAACCCGAGTCAAGCGAAATTGAAACGGTTTCACACCAACGACCCTTGGAAAATAGAACATGTTTCCAGGGATGGCCCCGGTTCGATCTCTTGCTCACCTATTGGCGAATAATAGTTACGTGTTAGACGAGTTGGATTGTTTCCCAATCGCTATTTCTCACCTAAATTGAAGTACACACTACACTGTCTTCCTCGCATCTCGCTCGCTGTCTCGTGTATCCTGGTTTGCTGGATGATATCTCTTCTCTGCGTCTCAGAACTCAAAACAACTTTCGCACTCTACCCAATTACATACCCGCATCAGGGGTACGTTATCAGGAAATGCAAGACTAGAATCATCTGTGCTAGTTTTAGTTCTGAAGAAGGGCGATTATTATGATTATTTTTTACTATTATCCAATTACCCCCCCCCGTCCCCTCGAACTATCCAAGGGCAGAAAACAGGAAAAACAAAGGCAAAGGAGCAAAAACCGAATAGGGAAAAGAAAAAAAAAGAGGTCATAAGCACCCGTTTAAAATGGTTCTGAAACCTCACGCCAATATCAGGGCCTTCCCGACCCCCGGTTGCTTGGGTTGCCTTGTTGACGGGCCCTTCCCTCCCTTCCCCCCGGGAACAATGGGTGCCAGAAGGGGAGTAGAAACACAGCATGGACCAAGTTGGTTATCGGTCACTCCGATGCACTAAATACTCGCGCAAGAAGCATAACAACTCCAAAACACACACCCCCTTCCATTATTCATCCCAGGAAAGGAAAGAAGGGGTGGGGAGATTCTAGGCAAAAGAAATACCATCTTCTCATTTCTATCAATCTTTTTTTTCTGTCTAGCCCTCTGGCATCAAACAGCCGAAATTGGGGGGGGTATATACATACATATATCCAAAAAAGCAAAAATAAAAAAAAAAGGAAAAGGAAAGGAAAGAGAATCATCTGCTCCCGAGTGAACAGATTTGCAAACCTCTATATGGCGCCCAATCAAGGAAACGGGGATATCATAAAACAACGCCATCTATGTACAGGGGGGTGTTGTCGGTGTGTGTGTGTGTGTGTGTGTGTGGGTGGGTGGGTTGTGCGGAGCCTGTTGAAGATGAATCTAGGGGAGAGCCCTAAAGACGTGGAACAACCTTGGGCAGGGATGGGGCCCTATATCGGAAGTAGGGTAAAACCATCCCCGGCGTCAGGATGGGGTGTGTCAGGTGATGCGATATCAAGGGTATGTGGGACGGGGAAAAAGGGAAATGGGTATGGTAGCCATGACCCATCGGAATGTTCAATGCAAGGGATATATACCGGTAAGCCGAAGGGGGAACAACGGTGACGGATTATAAGGACGTGGGTGGTTAAAAGGAAAAGTATGTGCAAGACGGGGACGGACAATGCTGGTGATATATACAGAGACCCTTCCTTGATATGAGACAGAATGAAAACCCCGTAAAAAACAATGCAACTCCAATTCGAAAGAGAAAAAGAAAAAGGAGGGGAGAAAAGAACAAACAACCGCACGAAGCACATGTCTAAGCATTCCGAGAAAACAATGAAATCATCTCAAATCCGGTCCCTTCCGGATCGTTCCAAACCCTTTGCTAAACAGCTCATTGATATCCAACGACCGGCGTGGGTTTGCCGTACTTCCACGCCGTTCTCCGCTACCGAGATCTACATCATCCATCTGCTCATCAGACGGATGACCGCTGACCCCCATCACTTCCTTGCCGGTGACGTCTTCGTCGTTCTTTCGTCGGTCAAGCAGTTCCTGGATATGTAATTCTCTCGCCGATGCAATCGCAGCTTCGCGCTGCAGCTCGGTGCTGGATTTCTTGTCCCCACGGTCCCATCCTTGCTGCAACTCCATAGCAGCAGCCTCCTCAAAGCGCTTGCGGATCTCGAGGTCTTGCTCATATTCCTGAAAGATGTCGACGTCCGAGGGGAACAGCGTGGTCCGGACTGTGCTGACGGTAATTTCGAAAAGAATGACGGCGGCGATAGATAGAAAAAGAGTGGTCCACCAGAGCAGGTCCCGTCCAGTGCGAAGGAGGAAGTTGTCACGCACATTGTAGATCTCGTCGGCTTTATAACGTATCGAAAGAACGATGTTCCATAGCCACCAACCTCCAATGGAAAGGAATATCGAAATCGCAGCCATCCATGAATGGTTGTGAATATCAAGGACCTGTAATTTGATAGATATGACGGTGACACAGGCAGAGTAGGTGAGTAGACCCATCGCAAATACACCATTATCCTTGGTGACAACGGCAGTACCCCACAACCCATACATAACAAAGTAGACAATCATTGCCTCACACGTGCCCATAAACGCCCAGGCAAGGTACAGCTTAATATTGAAGCCCTTTCGCAGCTGGCCTTTTGTGTACAGCTCAGGCACCGCAAGCAAGGTTGAGGCCGCAAGGTCCTTTTCAAATATTCCAAGGAAAATGACCGGTAAAGACGTGAAGAGAGTATTGAACATACTTAGGGCCCACGGTTCATACAAACTCGTTCCGGTATATCCGTTCCATCGTTGATAGAGGGCTTGCGTGAGATAAAAAAGGGTTTCTTTCCAGAAAGTACCTAGGGTGTACTTGCAGACGCGAATGTAATTCCACCGTCCGTGCACAAGCAGTAGTTTTAGCAGGAATCTAAACTGAGCAATCGAGTAATCGGAGATTCGCGCAGCCTGAAGCCCCTCTTTTCCCGTGATTCCAATTCCTACATGAGCTTCCTGTATCATCGCAATGTCGTTTGCGCCATCTCCAATTGCTAGTGTTATGGACTTGTGAACCCGCTTCCGGATCGATCTGACAAGAAATGCTTTTTGTTTCGGGCTTGCACGACAACATATCACGGAGTCCGCAAGGATAGCAAGGTCGAGGAAAAGAGACTCAAGGGCCGGATCAGCTTCAATGATAGAGAGTGTCTGGCCATCCACGACAACAACAGAATGAGCCATATTGCCAAGCCGAATATCAGACGTCGTGGTCGTTATGGTTTGCTCAACATTCCCAGCTTCACTATCGATGATGATAACAGCGGAATAATCCTTTACCAAACGGCAGGAGTGTCCAATGTTCAGAGCGGTCTCTCTCTTGTCCCCAGTAAGCATCCATAACTTGATGTTCGCCCGTCTCAGCTTGTCGATGGCTTCCGGAACACCCTTTTGGAGCTTATCTTCAATGGCAGTCGCACCCAGCAGTTCAAACTGGTCTTCTATTTGCTCCGCGACCTCTTCAATTTTCTCCTGGCGGTTAGCTAAGCTGGTCGTAGCCTCGTGGTACCGTTGCTTCCATTCTCGGTATTCGGCCTCGGTTATATATCGGTATCCATAGAGAAGTGTTCGCAAGCCCTCTGTCGCAAAATCATTCAGATGTTGGAAACATCTCTCAAAGACTTGCGCCTCGTTGACCACTAGAGCCTCCTCAACCAGATCTTCGCCGTCATCAGTCTGGAAAGAGGGACGGCCATCGGAATACGCAAGAGAACCTCTACCACCGAACTGGGCGGATGGGCGTGGGCTGTAATGTTCGTTGCCCTCTTTCCTGAGATCCATCCCTCCATCAGTCTCGCGATCTCGCAACCAGACGTCGATACTATCCCGGAGCGCCGAGCGTGCCACCCCGGACACGCTCGATCTTCTTCCACCAACAAAACTAGGCCGCCGGATACTCAGACTGGGCCGTTTAATATCCTTCCTCGCATGATGCTCACTATTTCGTCTCATCACCTCCTTGGCCTCCATACTCTTCCTCACGCTCGACCGTCTCTCGATCTCACCGACCTTCTCCTTCGCTAAACCAGAACATTTAAGCCGCTGCATCAAAATTGAATCTGCGCCTTTACAAAAGATACAAATCCTTTGATCCGGTAGCCGTATCACAATCGACATTCGTTTCCGACTGCTAGAGAATTCAATAACATCCAATACTTCGTAAACTTCATCGAGGCAATCCTCGTTGGGACCACCAGACTGTTTTCGAATAGTTATACTATCAGGCTGTCTGTTTACGACGACATAACCAAGCTCCTTGGCAGCAAGGACCAATGCAACTTCGTCTGGAGAAGCGGCCTGAAATGTGATATCGCCATCCTCCGTCTCTTCCGGAAGACAAGTGTGACACAATGCCATGGCCAGAACGAACAATTTTGTCTTTTTCGCAAATAAAGTGTGGGGTTTCTGCTCAATGTAGCACATCATATCGGTTGTCCGCCCGCCATGATACTGCCTATTTCGCCTATTGGACTTCCATCGAGACGGCGAGACTCCGGTTCGTTCTTTACAGTACGAAACGTTGGACGGCCTTGATAGCCGCGACATCCTCCTCGCCTCATCTGCAATGGATTTTCTACCAGCTACTTTCTTGTCCTTTCTTTTCTTGTGAAGGAGAATTTGACCTGCTGTGTCTTCGTTCAAATCGGTGTCATGAAGCCAGGCGGTCCCAGCCACGCTCATCTTGCGAAAGCGCATGGAGTTGTTTGTCAAAGTGCCCGTTTTATCGGAGAATATGTAGCTATACAGATATCAGCACTCGGTTACCACCGTACTCAGTGAACATCTTTGAGCAAGCTTACCTAACTTGGCCGAGTTCCTCGTTTATGGTGGATGTTCTTGCTTCGAGGGGAGTATTCGAATCCTCGTCGTACATATCGATGTCGTTTAACAAAAACATCTGGGCAACCTTTACAATCTCAAGGCTGACGTAAAGGGAAATCGGAATCATGGTGTTAAACATAATGAGAAACGACGTGAAAATCGGACCGTAGGAAACTTTAGCCTGCTCAAGATACCAAGACATGCTTTCGACATCGTGAGACCAGAAACGATAGGCAATTGTACAAGCGGACGCTAGCACCACGACAAATATCACGATCACCGCGACCACTTTGTTCACCATAGCCTGAAGGGCGGGCGCTTTTATTCGCGGGTTCTTGTTGGCGTTCATTCGAATTTTACATTCCTCTCCAGTATAAATGACCATGCCAATTGCTTCATGTGTATTTCGAAGAACGCTACCGCGATATATAACTTCGTTGTTGGTCAGCGGCAGCTTTTCTCCCGCCACTGTGACATTGCCATCGAATTTATAGAGGTCGATATTCGGATCTTCCACCGCGAAATGAACACAATTGTTTGAGATGATATCTTCCGTAGTGGCACACGTTTTAGCAACGGGAATGCATGGTTTCTTGCTCTTCAAATTCGTTTCGCCGTCGAGCGCCATGGTTTCGATGTAGGCGATCCCGTTGGGTTCTTCAGCGTGCAAGAGTACTATGTCAGCAGGAGCAGGCTGGTCGCGATTTAACCGAATCACGTCGCCCACTTGAATATCGATCCACTTTGTCGGTACCCAAGGGTCCAGTGGCTCTTCCGCCTTCGTCTCAGGTGCATTTGACGATGAGTCTGATGCAGTTTCATCCGGCCGGCCGGGGCGGAGAACCCAGGCAATCCGATTATTCTCCTCCTTGTCCAGTCTATAGCGACGGAAATCATCGAATCCTTCCTTGCCCATAGAAATACCAACAAAAATCATTAAAGGAACAAACGTGGTAAAAGTACCGGTGGTACTCAGACCGGGTATCATTTGTAGGACTGCAACAATGAGAAAGTAGAAATTTGCGAGTTTCGAGAATTGGGCAACAAATTGCTTTGGGAAGAAAGTCCACAAACTGTACCGACTTGATCGGATATAATTGTTGATAAATTGTTTTAGAGTCCGCTCGTCTGTAAGCGGTTCGGTCCGGCGAGCATTAAGATCAATATGTCTTCCGTCTTGACTTGGCGGAATGGGCTTGATTCGGAGGATATGGCTTCGAAACCCTGCACCAAAGGACTCAAGCCACGAAATAATCCAGTCAATGAATTTCCTCTTCATTATCCATCGTTTGTACGAGCGAGATATACGATATAGGCGCACCCCCTTGAGAGTGTCCGTTTGCTCTGAAGTATACGTGGAATCGTCGTCCTTGTTGTTGGACGGAGCAAGCCCAACCTCAAAAATCCCATTCTTAGACGAGCCGCTGTGCGACCGAGCATGAGTAGCCGTGGTGCTTCCACCTGAGACGGTCTGTCCAGATTCAAGGGATGCATCCCCCACCGGAGAATTCCCTTGTTGAATATTCCGATTGAATAACGAACGCCTAAGTGAGTATCCGCGGCTACGCGACGTTGGAGATACAACATTTGGCGAAGTCGGAGGACCTTCGGCTGAGATATCGGGGGTGCCCTCCGCACTTTTAAGAGATACCCGAGTTGTTTGGGACGAAAGGAAGGCATTTCCTGTGTTGACGGTGAGCCCAGATGCTGCATTGCGACTGCTACGACTTGCAGGTCGTTGTCCTAATTCCCCAAGTGTGTCATGATGCGAATCAACATCAGGGTGACGCTCTAAATCCGTGGAAAATCGGACACGTTGTTGAGAGGGCCTCCGGAGTGATGTGATGTCTGCTGAAGGCCTGCCTACCTGACCGGCAGCACTGTCCTGTGTGTTGGTGCGTTGCAATTCCGCCCCTCCGCCGTCTTCGAGAACCGGTCGTTCCCTTGGGTCCCGCAACGGTATCGACTCCTCCCCAGGTTGGTCGTCCTGTTCATCGCCGCTAGTTGAATTTCTCAGAGGCGACCTGGACGATTGACGGCGCGATAGTCGCGGCGCCAGTCTACCATCTTGGGACCGGTCACCATTTTCAGCCATGGCAATGATAGAGACTCAATACGGGTCCCTCGGCTTCTGGACCAGTGGATTACAAATGTATGTAATTTTTCGTTGAGACGCCTCCACAAGTTTCAGCGGCCCTTTCTCTCGTCTCTTCCTTGCGGTACTAATTTTTCCCTGTCCTCTGATCAACCAGATATAGAATCAATATTAGCGAGTGAAATCGAAAGTGGTCTCCAAGCCCCGACTTTGGCGGTTGGACAAATCACACGGACCGGCAGACCAATTCATCGTTAAATCGGACGAGAAGGGAGGCAATCAATCCATCGAAACCGACTTGCAACCGACTTCTAGCAACAGCATCACAGTCGTGTCTTGAGACGGGACGGGGGAGAGAAGTGAGATTCGTGTTGGTGCGGTCGTCCGCGGTCGTTCCTCGGGCCAGGCCAGGTGCGCGAATTTCTTGCTGACGAGATGGATTTGGAAATCACCCGTGACCTTGCCGTTCGGCGTACGTAAGGCCCGCCTTGGCGACGTGGGGGCCTTGCTTAGTCACCACAGGAACTCACCACTCATGTGCAAACCAACAGTTAGCCTTGTTGGCCCTTAGCCGTTAGGTGCCATTGACCAAGCTTTAGGGGGCCGGGTGGGCAGTCGTGCACCCTTAACAGCTCCTAATTTTCCCGAGTCTTAAGCCCAAGTTGATTATTTGGGTAGTTATCTTACAGCCTGAAAAGATATATTCTACCAGTCTTCAGCACTGGTCCTTTGACTGGGAAGGAAGAAAGTCCCATTCAATCACAAACTAATTGATCTAGGCTAACTCCTTTCCAGATTACCGATAGATGTCGTCTGGCTGTGCACTACGCCAGCGCCGAATTTACTCAACAAGTAGGTTGCCTGATCACCTCCTTTCGTCCTATGCAGATCTAACCGTACGGTAGATCACGTCCTCCAATATCGACGCACGATACCCCTCGAAAATACCAAAATGTTCACAAGTAGGATTTATATATTTTCCCGGAGAAATCGAGATAGATTCCTTTTACAATTATCATCCCACTTCAGGTATTCGGGACCGTGAAAGTTGATGGAACTATTTTGGACTCCGATCATTAGTATCATGTGCTCGAGCCATGCTTCTTGATGGTTGATCAGGGTTCTAAACTTATTGCCATTGTGTTGACAAATTTCGGATAATGCTGAGAAACCTGGGAAGACGTCGTTTTATGTTTTCGTGTATCTTGTCTGAATCTTGAATGACATGTGAATTCCAAGCCGACATTTGCTTGCCAGTTAAGGCGGTTCGGGTCCTCTGTCACAGAGGTCGGCGCTGGCCTGGTGCTTCGCCCGTTGAATATTGAAATAACCATTAGCCAAGACCTTTTGGAGAGACAAGATTTTGTCTACTTGTGTGGGGCCGGCTTGGCAATCCACTGTCCACGAAACACCAGCAAGACAGATTCTGCTTATCCAGCTCTTTTCGGTGTTCGGAAGTCAAAAGAGACTTTGAAGTGGCTGTGTCGGGATTGGCATAGTCAGATCTTCATTTCAACAAGAAATATCAAAGTTTGAATACACCAACTGGAGGGAGGGTCCAAGTGGAGAAACGCAGACTTCAAACCGGGCATGCGAGTCATTCCATGAAGTGCTCACTTGGCTAGCAATAATAATAATGCACTTTGGTTGGACTGTTCGAGTGCTGACAAAAGGCGGATTGCTGGTTACCCCCAAGTGGCTAAGGAATTTGATAAAGTCTTATGGCACACCTATAGTCTCCTGAGCAATTCCAAGCCACTGTTCAGGGACAACTATGTTGTTAATATACAGTAGTGTCTGGGACTGGGAACGTGCTTGGAGAGCCCTCTCGCCACGATGACTACAAGGTTTTTTTTTAGGATTGTCAGAAGTCAGATTCTTGGCCCAAGTCAAGGAGTGTGAACAGTCTTGCTCTGGATTCTGAAATAGCTTTGTGATTTGATAAAACATATATACCAAGTCGCTTGGAACTATTGTTCAATCACATGAATCTCAAAGCTGCCAGAAACATCAACTGCCGGGACCCCGCGCGCGGTCATTGCGATCACACTTCAGCTCGCCCCTTTTCGTCGATGATAATGTCGCTCTTGTCCACAGTCTTGGGTACGTGGTTTGTAAGGAGATGACCGATGGGCCTGAGGAACATTGCAGAAATGCTGGCCACTACTCCAAAAGCAACAGCCGCGTAATAGACATATTTGTAGGCGGCAGTGTAAGCGGCCTAAATATGAGTAAAAGAAGCATTGTCAGCCAAGGGTCTCTCTACTCATGCCAACATGGCCTAGGCCTAGGTATGCTGGAGTGGCACCTACCGTCTGAGCGGTTCCAACTGCGGAAATAATCGTAGGGCTTATCCCTGGAACCGATTGCATGGCGGCGGGAGTACCGGCAAACATAGCCGTGAAGAGAGCCTCGAGGGACGTCTGAGGAAGTCCTGCCTCGAGAGCTGCTGGGATGACATGGGCGGTAAGTTCGGATTTAGATTTCGCTGTTTGACAAGGTCAGTCAAGTGTCTCCACGTTGGGCACGTTTTCATGGAACAGAAGCAACCAAGGTCAAATGCCAATGGTAGGCTTACCTGTCAAAATGGCGAGTAGAATGGCGGTACCGATCGCACCAACGCCCACCCGTGCACAGCCCATTGTTCCGAAAGCGGTCCCAATATCTTTATCAGGAGCGACAAGCTGAGCGATGGCACCAGTTTGCTGCTCGACAAACCCAATAGGCATTGCTGCGAGAAAGGAAATGGCGATACCAAATGCTTTATTATTGGGGTTGCATTGGGCCAGAGCCCCAATAAACGCTGTAAACCACAAGTTGGTAGCGATTAGGATTGCGCGGGGCCAACCGAAAGGACCTGCAGCAATTAAAAGATTAGGATCCGGTGATTAAATGAGATTCGGCTGCCAAACTGACCCCACAGAGGACCTAGGATAACCATGCCGGCCCATAGGCCCAGGCCAATGGTGCAAGACATAGCTGCTAGAGTCGACCAGCTTTCAGATGCGCCGTAGATAAAAATAACCTCTATATTGCTGACATCAGTACATGTTGTAGATGGTCACGCAACGAAAGAATGTAACATACGCGTAGGCCAAAGGATAGAAACCCCCACATATGCGATGCCGCCAACCGCGGAGCATATACAATTCATCGAGAATCCCCGCACGTCCTTGAAAAGATACATGGCCATGAAAGCTCTGGACCCAAGGAAAGACTCTATGGCAAGCGTTAATACAGTTAGATGTCGAGTCAACGGACAGCTCTGCTCACCATAAACGACCAGTGCGATCAAACAAACCGCTCCCGATATCAGCATCCCCAATACCTTGCCTATAAGCCATAATTATTCAGTATTTTTGTTTTCAACCGTAGATTGCTGAAATTATATAATGGCTTTGCTCACCTGAGGTCCAAGGGTATGGGTTTCCGCCGGTCATGATTCCAAGAATAAAAAGAACGAGGCCGGCAACGAGGAGAAACATGCCGACATAGTCTAAATTCTTTGTTTGCTCCCATTTGTTGAATTCCCTAGCAGCTTCTTTGGGGAAGTAGAATATAACATATAGTACCAGCGAAATTACTAGAAAGCCGTTGGCACCACCGCTTTGCTAGGGCGAATATGGGTACTACTCACCTGATGAGATGATATAGATGTAATAAATCCATCTCCATGATGCATATTCCACAAGGGACCGGGCTAAGGTAAGCCTCATGTTAGTTACAAATTGGTGGAGGATCTTCAAGGGTGCGTACCAATATAAGCCCCTAAGCCCGTACCCGGAAGGCAGAAAGTAACGACAATTGCCATCCCAAATAACTTATGCTTGTTAGGCATCAGTTCTGTATTCTGACATTAGCTCATGTATCAAAAGAACATAAACAAATGAAATAAAACAGCATTGCCAACATTCAAAACTTACCTCCAACAAGAAAACCATAGCAGCATCGGGCCCCAGTGGCAAGACCTATGAGAACCTGGGTTACTTCAGCATATTGGCCGTGGGATCGAAAACCTAGGAGAACTTACCCCTGCGCCAATGAAGGAATTGAGGTCGCGGACGGTAGCGCAAGCGATGGCTAAATGGGTCAGTTCTTCTCCTGTTCGTTTAAATCAAACTGCGAGGTGAAAAGTCACCTCCAATCAAGCCTAGGGTTGTGAATATAATCATAACCCATCGTCGGCCATAGACTTCAGATAATCTGCCGACAAAAATGTAACCAAGTGTCGTTCCGATTGTCTGAATTACGGAGAAAAGAGCTGATGCGGAGTTTGGAGACCCTATTCGCTCGTTAGCAAAAGGTCATTTCGAGGCAGCTTAAAACCTATGAGGTCCATACCGATATCTTGATTGATATATGTCAAAACGGCGGCGGGCGGCGCGAATCCAAAGGCGGCAGAAAATAGCCCGAAAGCCATCGCTGCAAGAGATCCGGCCTCCGGATAGTCAGCTTTTATCAAAAGGTAATCTAGTGGCTATATGTGGATTGTATACCGTATATGGCTCAAGTAAGAATTTGAATCCCACTTCATCGACGTGACGTGTTGCCTGGTCTGCAATGATCCCAACCAATGTTTCTCTCCTGGCCTCGGAGTCTGGATTCTCTTCCTCTATAACGTCCACATATGGGTCATTCGGGCCCTAGATATCGTGCCACGACCTTTCAGTACTGCTATATCACATATGCAACAGGGAATCACAAACCCGGCTCTCTGAAGAAGGCTTGGACTCCATCCTGATCTTCCGATTCCGACCTTGTGCGGGTCAAAGGGCTGCAGGATAAGTATCTTTGCCCTGGCAAAGGGAATGAAGTGGATGCGTGATCGATCCATCGTATTTATGTCGCAGCTGTTCCAGCTCATTCCCGAATCCATACCCCTGATAACCGGTGTGTTGAAGAAATTTGGAAATATACCGAGGTTTCAAGGTACACTGGGGAGCTAATAAACAACTTTAGGAGCCATACACTGTTATATGCTTAGTGTAAGTTGTTGTTGAGTGGTTGAGAGGAAACAAACAGCATTTGTATGGGGAATCTTGAGATGGGAGTCGGCTGGTGCTGAATTGCACTTTTTGTGGGGAGGCCAGCCGGCGGTCTAGGCGTCAAAATAGCCTATATGCTAGTGCTGTTGTGGCTTAGCCTCCTCTCTTGATCCGCCATTGCTCCCACCGACCGACTCGGCGACTACCTGTCGGTCAGTCAACTAGGCCATTCCCAGCTTCATATTAGCCTCAGGAGAAGCTATTGTGGTGGATTGTACTGTAAGGGTAAGCAACAACCGCCTTCGAGAACCCTTACCCCGCATTATCAACCTCCCCAACCCGTTGCTGCTACAGCATGTTCAGATTTGAATGTTAGACAACGGGGCTAGGTCTAGTTGCTGTCTGTGGAGTCGAGTGGGGTGGTTGCAGTTCTCCGGGCACCCGGGCGCCTAAATGCTCGGCTGATCCCCAAATTGGCGAGGAGCCCATTTACAAAGTCCCACGGTGCACGACCAAAGAGGTCTGTGTAAGCTGGCTTAAGTTACCAATGCAATGTGAATTAGTTATCTCAACTAGCCCTTTATCCCGGCGGCCCAGAGCAGAGGGCCCAGGCTCTTCCTACCAACTTGCCACGAGTACCTGTGATGTCCTTAACCACGATCTTCAGCCCAGAGGAGTTTATGTTCATTCCCAATGACTTGGCTTTATATACACACTGCCCTGTAAGACCAGCACATACGACCACAGGAAGTGGAACACAGGGCTTCCCGTCCGCTCAGCCGTACTTAAGCCACTTGCCGGCCGGCTAGTAGTTGGGTGGGTGACCACCAGCGAATCCCGGCTGTTGTATGTCAGTTTTTTCCAACTTTTTGCCCTCCTTCGGGAACTTTGCCACCGCTCCTCCCCGTGCACCCTCCTCGCCAGGAACCTTCCAGGTACATCTAGAAGGGCACCTGAACGCTACCGCTCTTCACCTGCAGTTCCCGCGAACGCGCGTTCTTGTCTTGGCTGTCAATGGCACCCAGAGCTGATTGGTCCAGCCATCACTTTTTCAAAACACATTTCCGTCAATTCCTTCCTCTCAGATCAAATCCTTACCTCTTCAGCCCCTCTTTTTCTTTCACAAGCTCAAAATCTGATCAGTCATCTCTAGGTACACTGTTGCACTCACCACAATTTGTTAGAAATTATGGCCCAAATCAGCCAATAAAAGAATTGAAGAAAATTGCCAATGTCAGCATAGGGAGTCAGAAGAACTAATTGAGCCAATCCTGACTTTCTGCCAAGAAGAAAATCTCTTCTTGTGAGGAAGATTTGAGAAGATAAATAGAAGTAATTATAATGTAAGCAGTCAAATAACTAGAATTGTATTTGCTAGTTATCTGCAGATTCTGTACAAGAATAATTACTTAAGAAAGAAAAGAAAAGAAGAATAGCAACATGGGATGAAAGAGATTTTGTGTGTTGTTGCTTAATGAAGCAGCCAAAGATTTCCCCAAGATTTGATCTGAGAATTTATTTGAGAAATCATCATTCAGATTAGACTGCAGCTGAGTTCAAGTTGGTACAAGTTCTTGAGATCATCAACTTGACTCAGAGCCAGCAAGTGATTTTATTGACTTGACTCAGTTTTTTTCAAGTCAAGTCTGAATCAAGTCAAGTTTTCACCAAGTGCATCAAGAAGAGATAGTGCTAAATCTCAAATAGTTTAGTTCATTCAAAATAACTTGATATCTCTGTTAAACTGTACACTAATCTATATTAAGTATGATATATTACATTACACTAGAAATTACACACTAAGTACAGATTTCAGAATACAGAATATAATTTATATTTACTGTTCAAGCAAGCTTACTTGTAGATATGAAGAAGAAATATTTGATTATAATAATAAAATAATAAATACAAACTTTGATGACAAACAACATAAAAATCCATATCCACAATCTTGAAGTACTGTATCTATCTAGTTCTGATTAAAACAATATCAACAAGAGTAATGATTCAGATCAACTGGAGAAATCAGATATTTTCAACAAGAATTGATAATAATAACAACAGAGAATGACAGAAGATTGAGAATTTCAGTAATATTTTTTGAAAAAGTATGTTGTGCAGAAACAGAAATCAAATAAGTAACAGATAATGATAAATTATGCAATGTGATTTTTAATTCTGCAGTAATCAATATTGGCACAGCAGAAAATAAAAATAAAAAATACTGTGAGATTACAGAATCTGCAATTGCAGAATGAATAATTAAAAAAAAATTTGGCATGAACATATTATCTGTATTTGAGACAATAGAAGAAATTGCATCAGCAACAAAAGAAGATATGATATTATAATTCAGAAAAAACACAGAATTAGCAACAAACAAAAACAAAATATTAACAACAGTAGAAGATTTATTGTCAGCAGCAGAAGAAGATATGGCATCAATAATAAGAAAAGATATGATATTATAATTCAGAAAAGATACAGAATCAGTAACAGAATCAGCAAGAAAAAAAAACACAGAATCAATAAGAGAAGATAAATGTTTTATTGGCATATCATTATCAAGAGAGAGTACAGAAATCAAAAATGAAGAAGATTCAGAATCAACAACAAATTCAGCAAAAGAAGAAGATACAGAATCAGTAAGAGAAGATGAATTATTTATTTGAATATTATTATTAAGAGAAGCAATCAGAATCATGATATTAGTAACAGAAATAAAGATATTTTCAATAACAGCAGATAAAGAAATGTCATTTTTCAAGAAAGAAATAACAACAGAAATTTAAGTAGAATTATGTTATTCTTGAACAATATCATGATCTTCATCTGTCATAATAGCAGAATCAGAAGTCAGAAAAACATGCTGTTCAGAAACAGCATCTAGAGCAGACAAATTTAATTCAATACTCATTAATATAGAAAATATATGTTGTTCAAAAGCAACATCATCAATTTGATTCTTCAGAGTGGTGGGGAGAAGAAAAAAATCAAGAGAATCATGTTGCCCAGAAATAACATCACAAGCTGAGTTTGTGAAAGTTTTGAAAATTTATTCAGTAGTTAATTAATTTTCTTTTTGCTTTACTTATTTTGCTACACATTCTGTTTATTTATTTTTTCTGTCAGTTTTTTGTTT
>LJPH01002921.1:707-15382 GCA_001430925.1 Byssoonygena ceratinophila
CTCTCTCTCTCTCCCTCTTCCTCCCACTCGACATCTACGCCCTCCAGCCTAGCTATTGTCTCCTTTCGTCTGTTATTTCTATCAATCAGATCAGAGCCGCTGTATTTTATCTCCCTATCGAGCACTTGGCTCTCGCCGATCCCGTCCGTCCCCCTTCACTTCCCACCCACGCAGGCCTCACTTCGCCAATGCACCCTCTCTTGGGTTTCTCTCCGGGCGTGATATACCTTTAATCCTGCACGCATCTCCCCACCATTCAAAGATGGTAGCTCCGCCTTCGACGGGCGGGAGTGCTCCCGCGCAGCACCCCCAACCGACAAACCGTTCGTCTACCCGGGTTGCGAACTCGTCCAATCCCTCCTACCCCCCAAACGTTCCATTAAGTGCTCGAAGGGCTGCGCCCTTGGATCTCTCTACCGTCGAGCGCCGAGGTCATCCTACTGCGGTTCGTGAGCCCGTAAAACGAGTCAGACCGCATGGCTTGCCAGAGGCCCCTACCTTCCGTCCCACCGAAGAGGAATTCAAGAACCCGATGGAGTACATCCGGAAGATTGCGCCCGAAGGAAAGAAGTATGGTATATGCAAGATTATACCTCCAGATAGCTGGAATCCGCCGTTTGCGATTGACACAGAGGTATGACACGCCCAAAATTTGCACTGTTTTCGATCGTCCACTCGGTTGCCAGCGGTAAACGGCTTGGAGTGCATCGAGACACCGATGAATTTGTGGTGCTAACCGGAATATGCAGCGCTTTCATTTCCGAACCCGTAGGCAAGAATTGAATTCGGTTGAGGGAGGTACGTACGGACACAGCCAGCCTGTGAGTGCAGGCGGACTCTAGGACGTAGACTGACAGCGATCCAGGAACCCGAGCGAATCTAAACTACCTAGACCAGTTAACCAAGTTTCATAAGCAGCACGGCACGACGTTAGCACGTTTTCCTAGTGTTGACAAGCGACCTCTTGATCTTTACAAACTCAAAAAGGCTGTCGAGGTTCGAGGCGGGTTTGAGCAAGTCTGTAAATTAAAGAAGTGGGCGGAAATTGGCCGTGACCTAGGTTATAGCGGAAAGATCATGTCCTCTTTATCGACTTCGCTTAAGAACTCCTATCAGCGCTGGCTGCAACCTTATGAAGACTATCTTCTGGTCGCGAAACCGGGTGTTCAGCAGCAGCTGGAAATCGAACACGGCGGTCCTTTTACACCGTCTCCGAAACCGTCCCCTGCGAATAAGAAAACGAATGGAACAACAGGTGTTAACAACAAGTCCGCTGCGATCAAAGCATCTGCTGCATTTAATGCTTCTTTGGAAAGCAACAAAAGCCCGGAAAAATCAAAGACTCCACCCGAATCTGAGCCGCCCCGTCCTATGACCACCGGGTTCACTCCTGTCAATGCCCCTACAAACGGTATTCCAAAAACGTCTTCCTTTGTTCCTATCAACAATGGGCCGTCGATCGTAAAAAAGGAACTCGACCAAGGGCCCGAAGCCACCTCTCAAACTCCCGAGCCCGGGTCTAGTTCTAAGAGCTCCGAATCCCGTCGTCTATCTGCGGTCAACGGCCATGACTCTCATACTTTGAAACGGGCACATAGCAGTGAGAACGCAGCGGACAGTCTGCAAGACGACAATAGCGAGGACGGTGCGAACGGACGACGCAGCAAGCGCCTTAAGAAAGGTCCGAAGATCTCTCGTTCGTTTGGATATATTTACTGTCACAACTATTGCTAATGTTCCTTTCTCTAGATGTTGCTCCTACTGTTTCGGGGTCAAATATGAGTTTATTACGGCCCACCCCTCCGCAGTCTCGGCCAAAAAACGGGAATAGAAAGACAGGAGATGTAAGTCACATTGACTAGGGATATCTCAGACCTTATTGGCTGATTACATCTAGAAATGCGAAACCTGTGGGAAAACCAACGATCGTTCTTCGATACTCCTCTGCGACGGCTGCGATAACGGATATCACATCCAGTGTCTTGACCCTCCCCTTAATAGCACTCCTAATTACGATTGGCACTGTCCAAAATGCCTTGTTGGGACGGGAGAATATGGCTTTGAAGAGGGTGGAATATATTCGTTGAAGCAATTCCAGGAAAAGGCGGATGCGTTTAAAAGGAACTATTTTGCTGGGAAAATGCCTTTTGACCCCGTTCTCAATGCTCATCGCCGCGAGACAGAAGACGACATTGAACGAGAATTTTGGAGACTCGTTGAAAGCCTTACAGAAACGGTGGAAGTCGAATATGGGGCCGATATCCACTCTACAACACATGGAAGTGGGTTTCCTACCGTCGAAAGAAACCCATTGAATCCATACTCCGTTGATCCTTGGAACCTGAATGTCCTCCCTTTGCATGGTGAGTCGCTTTTTCGCCATATAAAATCGGACGTTTCCGGAATGACTGTACCGTGGGTATATGTTGGGATGTGTTTCTCGACGTTCTGCTGGCATAATGAGGATCATTACTCATATTCCGCCAATTACCAGCATTTTGGGGGCACCAAAACCTGGTATGGTATTCCTGGTGCAGATGCAGAAGCATTCGAGGAAGCCATGCGCCAAGCTGTCCCGGAGCTCTTTGAGACACAACCCGATCTCCTATTCCAGCTAGTCACGCTTCTTCCGCCAGACCAGTTAAAGAAGGCTGGTGTCAATGTGTATGCTCTCGACCAACGAGCTGGTCAATTTGTAATCACGTTTCCTCAAGCGTACCATGCAGGTTTCAACCATGGATTCAACTTCAATGAAGCGGTTAATTTTGCTCCTGCGGATTGGGAACCTCTTGGACAGGCTGGAGTTGCTCGTCTTCGAGAATTCCGACGTCAACCATGCTTCTCGCACGACGAATTATTGCTCACAGCCGCCGCTAGGGATACGTCTATCAAAACGGCCAAGTGGCTCGGCCCCGCACTGCGCCGGATGTGTGATCGTGAGCTGGCGCAACGCGCGGGACTTTTGGCGCGCCAGAAGGAGTTGCGTCAGCGAACCAGAGTTCAAGATTCTGATGGAAAGAGATGCGATGAACAAGAAGATTTCAAGATTGTGGTGGAGGACGCGGATCTTCCGGAAGAAGATTATCAATGCTCTTATTGCAAAGTGTATAGCTACTTGACACAATTCCGCTGCCATAAGAAAGGCAAGGTTCTATGCCTACTACATGCTGACAACCATGCGTGTTGCGACGAAGACGTGTCTCAAAGACTTCTCGGACAGAATCACAGCTTGCGCTATCGGATGTCTGATGATGATATACGAGCGTCAACACAAAAAGTAGAAGACCGCGCGTGCATTCCCGAGGCATGGGCGGAGAAGCTTGAAAAGATTCTAGAAGATGAACCGAAACCTTCATTAAAGGCAATGCACTCGCTGCTTTCCGAAGGTGAGAAAATCCCATACCATCTCCCCGGTCTCCAGGACCTCGCTGCCTTCGTGCAGCGGTGCGACAAGTGGGTAGAAGAAGCAAATAACTATATAACTCGAAAGCAGCAAAACCGCCGCAAGAATGAAAAACTCTGGCGCAAAGGCAATGCTGCAAAAGCTGCACAACTCGAGGAACGCGATCGTGAACTTCGAAACATTGATAAAATACACGCTCTTCTCACTGATGCGGAGGATCTCTCGTTCGACTGCCCGCAGATTGTCACCCTTCGCGAAAAGATCGCGGAGATACAGAAGTTCCAGAGTGATGCACAAGAGGTTCTCAGCAATCCGCATCTCACTTCGACTCAAGAAGTTGAGGAGCTTGTGGAGCTTGGGAAAAGCTTTAATGTAGATGTGCCTGAAGTTGACAAGCTCGAGCGCGTTCTAAAGCAAATGAAGTGGAATGACGAGGCTCGTCGCAGACGCGAACAGTATCAAACACTTGATGACTGTCGTGAATTCATCAAACAAGGCGAGGAGCTTGGCCTAGCTGAAACCAACGAGCACCTCCTTCATTTCCGCGAACTAAGTCGCCATGGCGAAACATGGGAAGCAAAAGCTAGAGAGCTTATGTCCGTTGAGGCCGTCCATTATCAACAACTTGAGGCTCTTTCAGCACAGGCCGCCAGATTTCCAGTCGACCCCGAAACGCTTGCCGCGGTTGAAGCGATCCTAACAAAGCAGCGCGAGGCTCAAAAGCAAATCTCCAATCTTTATGAAAAAAGCAAAAGTGCAGATTTTCGAATGCGACCCAATTATAAAGATGTTCGCGACCTCATGGAGTCGCTAGCACAGTTAAACAGTAAGCCCACTGGCACCATCGACCTCGAACGGGAACAAAAGCGCCATGAAGACTGGATGAGGAGAGGCAAGAAGTTGTTTGGGAAAGCAAATGCACCGCTTCACATCCTCAAAATGCACATGCAGTATGTTGAAAAGAAGAATTCGTTCTGTTTCGATCTGGAAGATAGATGCCGTCCTCCAGTTGAACCTGCGTCGCGTGAGACAACCCCCGAGGGTGGAGAATCCCATTCATGGGTCGGCACGCGGTCAAAGAAGAAAGATGTCTTTTGCATCTGTCGGCAACAGGAGGCAGGCCTGATGATTGAATGTGAAGTCTGCCATGAATGGTTGGTTACCGTTTCCCGACTTCGTTGTGTATATGATGAATGCTGATCAGTCTTTAGGTATCACGGCAAGTGTCTCAAGATCGCTCGCGGCAAGGTGAAGGAATATGACAGCTATACATGTCCAATTTGCGATTGGCGTGTTAAAATCCCTCGTGATGCTGCTCGTCCTAAATTAGAAGACCTTATCGAATGGCAAGCTGAAATTCCGGATCTTCCATTCCAACCTGACGAAGAACATATTCTGGAAGCAATCATCGACAAAGCCTCAGCTTTTCGGGATTTCATCCGCTCGTTCACACACTCTACGTGCACAACTGCTGAGGAGGTTCCGACACAAATCTTCTACCTCCGCAAAATTGAGGGTGCTGAAGTTTTACTGGCATATGAGACTAATTATTTCCGTCAAGAAGTTCACCGATGGGCACCAGTGGCTCCTGAGCCTCCACCAATCTTAGAACAATCCTTGTCTACACGAAAGCCCCGGCCTACGAAGCAACAGAAACTGATGGCGCAGCTTGGGGTTGATAAGCCCGAAGACCTGCCTCTCCATCTTCGCACCAAGTATCACACATTCCCGCCCAAACGGAAGTCCACCGAGCCTCATACCGGAAGGCCAGCGCCCTTACAGCCAGCTCCATTCAAGCGATCAGACACTCCAACGGGCGATCACGGACCAGTCTCGGCCGGAAATGTGACTACCCCTCCGAGTCTTCCTCCGGTTCCCGCATCCCAGGGACCTTCGTCGTTCTCTAGTTCGAATCCGTTCAACCTGGCAGCCAGCGACAATGGCCCGCCATATAGTGCGGGCCCAGGAGCTTTCCTTCCTCAAGAAAGCAATTCCCATTCACCCACCTTCGCCTCAACTCCCCCAGCCAACCGTCACCCTGGCCTCGACCAATCACTATTCAGTCCTCCGGATTTTGATCGGAGTAATCCGTTGCGGTCCCGGTCACCTTCAGACCTCGCCAAAGACAATTCAGGCGTTGGTGTCGATATTGACCATAGCAATCCCTTCGGCAGCAGTCCACGCCCGGATATGGACGATCTCTTTGCCGATTTGACAAACCAGTATGTGGAGCCGGTTGAGGAAATAAGTCACGCGAACGAGGCTCTCGAGGCGCTTAAAACCGCTCAAAACTGCTCATCACGGGATCGCTCGATGTCCGAATCTGATGATGCTTTGGGCGATGCACATCAGGAAAACGGCCTCATGGATGGTCTTGGGCCAAGTGGCAACGATGCAGCTAGTGCTCTTGACGATGAATTTCTGAGCTGATCTGCTTGCGATTTTTTCAATCATTTAAGCCTCGAATGGTCCCGTGCTTGATGATATATATGTTCACATGTTTTCCCCTATATATGTAATATGTATAGTTTATCTGTCAACTTTTTCATTGTTGCATGTCTTGCTTGCTTCGTGTTGTTGTCTTCGTACGGCTAGCAAACGCGAAGCGCCCATCGATCGGGGTGGAGTTCTGTGTTTGGGATGGGATGGCGACAGGATCACGGGCCATGGTGCAAACCTCATTACTTGGAGTTCGGTACTCGCGGCTTGTGTTTCTCGGTTTTCCTTTATATTATCGGCTTTATTCTTATCTTCAACTTCTAAAGTTGAGCAAGGTCCCTTGACAGAGGCGATTTGCGTATAGACTTAATGGGCGATAGGACTGATCTATGAATGGCTTTCTCGTGGTGGACAAGAGACACTGGGGTTGATCATGATTTCTCCGAACGGGTGTGATAAATGTATTATTAACTATCTTATGGTCTTCTTTAATGGAGAGGAATCACAGCTCTTGCTGGTTTGACGGTGATCTATATCTACCTGTGTTTCGAGTCCTTCAAGATAGAGCTGGGCACGGACATGCTTTAACTAGTCCAAAATGAATGCTTAGGCGATAGGGAAAAGGCGATGCAGTTTATACTTGGGAGGAAATGCAGCATGGGAGCTTTCCTGGCTGCAAGTGCTTCCACCGTAAAGCCATGGCATGCAGGCGTGATGCGTACGATTGCGGGCGTTCATTGTCCCCCACGTGACCGACTTCAACATCCACCCATCCATCTCTTCTCTTCCTGAAACTGTGATCGACTTGATTACTCGAATATCAGAAAGAAAAATGTCTGTCAAAACTCCATCTCCCACTGGCTTGCTCCGATTTCTTAGGCAGGCTGCCAGTCATCCCTTTCTGCAAGCTCGGCACCCGGTGGCCTATGTCCTTGGGAACCCGTCTGCCGACTTGGACTCGATAATCTCGGCGATTATATTTTCATATTTCGCAAGCTCAAATGCGGTATGTCAACGGGACAATTCTGCTTCTTGTCAGTATGTCCCTATTATAAACCTTCACAATGTCCCCTCGGGCAGCGAGTTGGCGAGGTTGCGCCCCGAGTTTGTTACCGCATTAAAGCTTGCGACCGGTGAAGACGGGAGTAAAAGAGGAGATGACGGTGATGGCGGGCTGCTGAAAGAGGGAATTCTCACTATCGCTGATCTGAGAGAGAAATTACGTCTTGATAAATCTGACTCCGACTCTGACTCTGCAATGAGAAATATGGATGTGTTCATGGTTGATTGGAATGCACTGCCTGTCATGGCGAGTGGGAGCCGTGGAATCGAGGGAATCTCCGATTTTGATGGCGATATCCGAGTCTCGGTGAATGGATGCATTGATCATCATGAAGATGAGAATTTTGTTCCGTCTGATGTGGCTGTTCGGCGTATTCAGACTGGGGTGGGGAGCTGTACATCCCTGATTGTCCGCGAGCTGCGACGCCTAGGATTGTGGAAGGATACCCCCATCTCTGCAACGAATGGCACAGTGCACGATACAAGTTTTGAGCGATATAATGAGGGGATCATCTTAACGAACGAGTCCCAAGCCGCGAAACTCGCGCTCGCCGCTATTCTTGCGGATACAGGGAATATGGCGGCCAAAGACAAGGTTTCTGAGGTTGACCGATTGGCGGTGTCATTTCTTGAAGATAAGATCAAGGTAACTCAGGATTCATCCTGGAATCGCGACGAATTTTACGGACAGATCATTGAGGCGAAGTATTCAAGCGTTGATAAGCTAACCACGGCTGAAGTTTTGGGCAGAGATTACAAGGATTGGATTGACGAGTTGTCCCCAACAGATGGGACTCCCGGAAATATCAAAATTGGAATATGCAGCGTGGTGAAACCACTTTCATGGCTCATTTCCAAGGCTAGCCATGAGCAAGGAGAGCCTGACTGCTCACGATATCTTCTCGATTCTTTACATACCTTCGCCCAATCCAAGGATCTCGATGTGGTCGCTATAATGACCGCGTACACTTCTCCACCAGAGAACCAATTCCAACGTGAATTCCTAGTGTGGGTGTTAAACCCAGCACACTCGCACAATTTTAGAAGCTTCGAGACTCTTGCGCCTGATGCGCTTGGCCTACAGAACTGGTCGAGCGTTGATATGCAGACGCACCCAGCCACGAATCACAATTTACTCCGTGTATGGCGTCAGATGGATGTGTCTAAAAGCAGGAAACAAGTCGCGCCCTTGCTGAGAAATGTCATGACTGGAAAGTTGCAATGAGCTATCCAGAACATGGACTGGTCCATGGTCATGCTCTAGCACAACTATAGCTTAAAGAGCTCGGTGGCACAGCCACAGCTACTCGAGTGCCCGAAATGTGTCAGAGACATTCTTCTGGACGAAGTCTTTACTAAGAGCCGACCCTGTACATGATCCTGTACACGTCGCCGACACAAATAATGGTCAAAAGGGGACTCGTATTAAAACCTCTAAAACAACCAGAGCTCAAGGGAGAATCCGCACGAAAAGAAGAACGAGGGAAAGGATGAACGGCGGGTAAAATAAGGCGTTCTAACAAATGAGCTCGCTTATCCGCATATTCAAACATCATGCCAACCATCCGAGCAACATCTATTGTGTCAAATTGAACAAAATGCGCGCATATTCAAAGGCATGCTCAGTCATAATGCCCGTTTCGATACCGTGTCGTTACTCGAACAAATGAAACAAAAGGCTGAAACCATGAAGAGAATCAAAGAATCAGCTTGCAACGCATAGAAGGAGACAATACACTTTTGCACCACGTAGAAAAAAAATAACTCTTGGGGTATAAAACCGCCTGTACATCCCAAAAAAGGAGCACGTTTGCGCCGCTCGCTGAAAGGTTGATACGCTCCAACCCAAATCAAACCACGAAAGAACAACGTAAACGCTGGATGATCAAATACACTCCCATTCTCCCCAAACACACCATCTAGCACTCCGATCCGCAAGCACCAAGCCTCTCCAAACGCCTCGCTCGCTAACTTTAATAACCGTCTCCCATACACTGCCGTCAGGAGTACCATCATTAGCCCATTCGGTAGCCGTGCTCGTCGTAATATGATCCGCCTTCCTCGACAGCCGTAAAATCTTGCCCGATGGTGTCTGCACCGCCAATTTCGCTGGCTTCTCGCGCGACCCATAGCCCTTACTGTTCAAAGACGCAGTAGACGCATTCGAAGTGCTAGCAATGGATGAAACCATGCTGAGGGAGCTTGACGGTCGGGCAAACGGGTTCGGAGAGATGCGGCCACTCGTTTCGCTGAAACTTGACGTTGTGGAAGGCGAATAGGCCGGGTGCTGGCGAACCGCAAAGACGAAGGTGTTGTTGATGGCTAATCGACCACACTGCGGCTGTACGACGTACAAGTCATGACGCTGGGCGTGAGGTGTTGGATGACGAAGGATAAATTCATAAGGAGGATTTTCACCAGTGTGAAAAATAGGCAGAGCGAAAGCCAACGGATGTGGAATATCCTTGGATGAATGCATTAGGCCCTTTTTCCCAGCATACACCTTCAGAATACCTTGGCCTTCGTCTCCGGGCAGTACGGCTTTTATTGTGAAGCGTTTCTGGCCTCGAAACCAATCTGGCTGTGCCAGAGCTCGTTTTTTAACTACGTCGCCGCTCTCAAATCGATCACCGTCCACGTCGTGGGCGAAAGCAATGGCTTCTACCTCTGCAACACATTCGATATCGGGTGGAACATTGATACGGATCTGTACCGTTTCCAGTCCACTTATCCGGAATAAACTGGTATCATAGCTCGGCAGATGGAGACCATTTTTGAAGAAGCCGGGACAAGCACATGGAAGCGAGAGCAGAATTTCAGGTGCAATCGGAGGGCAAATATGCTGCTGTTCAGGCGCCACAGGGACATGAGTGTAGCATATTTCCATTGGGCGAGTTAAAAAGTACCAGCTGTCAGCAGCTTGGGAATTCGCACTCGAATACAGGGATCTTCGCGGATGTGTCGGGCTGGCCAGAGAGCAATCCATGATCCTCCATTCCCCATCGATGAGAACTGCGTTCCACCAATGATTCGGCCTTGAAAGACTGTCGAAATCTATAACTTCACCTGGAGATTTCAAATATCCTTGAACTATCTCCACGTGGAGACCAACTGCAGCGCACATCTCCATTACCAATACTGCGACCTCTTGGGGACATCCTCGTTTCATTAAAATGACCCTTCTCAGATCAACATCACCGTCCATATCATCATCCCATGCAATCTTCTCACTGACCCAAGTAAAAATAGCGCGGAGTCTTTGTGCATCGCTTCGATACGGACGACAAACATATCCCTGGGCCAAGCTCACGGGATTCATCATTGGCGGTAAGCTGGTGATGAAGCGAGCACTCTTGTCGACTAGTTGCAAGTTCACGGTATTCCAATTTGTCGGTTCGGCGATTGGTAGGCCATCAATACCTTCATCTCCTTCCGCAGTCTCATGAAGCTCTTGTACTGGAGATATAACGGGATAATCCATCATCTGGCAACGCTCTGCTCGCTCAATGAGCTCGTTACGACTGGGAGTGGTAGACCGATTAACGTCTCTTCGAACCTGCACCCAATCGCTCCCTCCGACACCCATCTCTTTCGGAACATCTCTTCCGTATCTAGTAGGAGACAGTGAAGAAATGCTGTTTTGAATAAGATTCTTTGTTGGGGATGAAGGTCGAGAGAGTTGGCTTGCGGCGATGTTGCTCCTTGCAGTCGCAGCTCCAGTCTTTGCAGATTCTATGATCTTTTTCAAAAAGCCTGTTTTCTTCGATTTGGGAGTTGTCAGGCCTCCAAACACACCTGGCGAGTCGTTTCCTTTATTATATTCAGACCATCCCATTGCAGATGTAGCTCCTTGACGAGAATCATGGCTCGAGTGATACGATATCCCTGTCAGAGGGGAATCTGGTCTGCTGCTGCCGGAGTTGCCCTTCTCGAGACCATAAGCTCCCCGTGAAGAAGGACGGTTCGATTCACCTCCCGGTCTATCTTTCAACGTGCCATATGCTTTGGTGCGCCGCGCAAAGCTCGCAGCGCTTGTGGCACTGAATCCTCCCGCCGATGTTCCACTCATCAAACTTTGGCTCGTTAATCCAGTACTGGTAGTGCTGTTGGTCGCAACACTTTGCACGCCGCTCGAGGAGTTTGTTGTGTTTGATTTAGTTGTATAGGTGCGTCCGAGGTATGCGCTATTAAGTTCGCCGATGGACTTGCGATTTCTTAGGGATCGCTGTCGTTGAGACAAAAACCCTACGTTGCCACGAGGATCTTTTTTCGGTGGCGTAGGAGGTGGAAGATGGAGCTCATCGCGATCTTTGTTTTCCTGGGCATGCAGTTGTCGCAAGCTACTCTCCATTCTTTCGACGTAATTGCTGAGCTGCGGAGGACCGTCAAAGTACCGATTGGAATTGTTGTGCTGATACGAGAAGTCATCGTCTTGGAAAGGATCATGGCCTCCAAACCCCAGAGAAGTCAGAGGTCGCCCAACTCGCTCTCGTACAGTATGGTTGTGAACCTGGTCGAAAGCGTCCGGGGACCAGGGGTTAAAGGGCGAATTGGCACGCAGAGGTTCCGGGGAAGGGCCACCACGATGAAGACCCATATCATGCAAGGAAGACATGACATCTTCGATTGCATCCCTCAAAGGCGATGGAGTATTGCCATGGATCGGTGACTGAGGACAAGGTGAAGGTGTCCTTGGAAGATAGTGACTTTCCTGCACTTGATTGTAGTATTGCGGTTGAGGCGACACGGACCGTCTATGCAGGATTCTATGTGGAGGCGGCGGCGGAGGCGGCGGAGAGTCGGGTTCCATAACAGGAGGCGGCGGAGCGGGAGATAGAGCACGTGAGGGTGGGCGAGCAGGAATTTCGTTCCGTCTTGTTGCTGTCGGCGTGCGGTCAGGGTGTCGCGATCTTCTCACTAACTGTTTCTGAGCTACTGGTGTCGTCGAGGGCGATTCGACCGGAGTTGACTGCTTAGAGAGCGTGCCTGACGGTCCAATCGCTTCCTTGTAGCCCTGAAATGGCCTTCTGAAGACAGTTTTTTGTTTTTTGGGTCCACCGGAATTGGAGTTCGACGGAGTGACATGTGCGCTGAGTGGCATGGGACTCACAGAACGACTGCACGGCACGAAGTCTTCGTCGAGCACCTTCACAAAGTTCGACGGGAACACTCCCACCATTCGCCGATCGCGCTTCAAGCGGCCGGTCCACCACGATCCATCTCCAGCATTCAGACATTCAATCAAGTCTCCTTCCACAAACCCCAAATCGCGTTTTGTTTCCCCTCCCCATGAGTATACGGCCCTGCACCAACATGGGAACTTCGTGGGTAATTGCGACGCTTCGGGAGCCATCTGCAGCGGTCAGGAGGCCAGATCAGCTAGGAAGGAAAATGAAAAGCCGTAACACTCGAATTCGTTGCAAAACATGAGCGTGCGTGGGTTGAAGTACCAGTGGTCATCAATGGGAACTATGATAAAAAGACAAATACATAAAAGGTACGTCTGGGTTAATGATGGCCAGCTCCCGATAACGAGTGACAAGTAAGGAAGCTTGAAGAATTGGGAAGAAGAAGAGAAGGGAGAAACAATGCGACAGGATAAGTCATGAGTCCTCGTTAAGAAATAAACCTCTATAGGAAATAAATAATACAGGAAGAGTAAAATATGGGCGAGATGTACTCCGTACTACTACGCCCTCCTCATGATGATGGCGGTGATTGTGATGGCGGATGGCGGATGGCGGATGGCCAGTGGGCTGGTGGTTGGCGCGGCGAGGATCACGGGGGTTTGTTTTGGTTTGTTTACTCCGTGCTGCTTCGGGACTAGCGCCGGCTTATCGCCAAAGCTCTCCTCCTCTTCCAGCCGCAGATCGCGGTTGTTTTACGGGTTGTCGCGTCTCAATCTCCTCATCATCAGAGCTGATCCTCCCGCTCCGCTGCCTAATCTTGCCCGTATGGAGTTAGGAGAGCCAGCCTTGGAGCCTCGTGTCCATCGTGTTGGATCCGTGGGACAAATGGAGCCCCGTGGCGCGTTCATCCATGGGTGAGTTCTTCCAAGTCCCCGAATAACCGCTGTTCCGTGTTCAATACCCACTCTGACTGCTTCTTTATATCAGCTACGCGCAGTATCCCTGTCTTGCAGATATAGTGGTCGATATAGCTCGCGGGCACCCATTCAAAATACACATTTCTCACATTCACCGTGTTCTTCCACGTCTCTAGCGATGTGCATTCTCGCACCAGAGGGCTCCAAGCACTCGTCAACTCCGTCGGATCGTTGTCCTCTTCTGCGTGTTCCTCCATACTCCCTGGCTTGGCCACTTTCTCAATGTCGGATAATGCGACGACCACCGCCTTCTTTGAGATGGTCTTTGCGCACAGGACTGCAGGGAAACTGCCTGTCTTATTACTCACGTCTCCAAACTCGGAGATCCGGTCGGCGCCGATGAGCACGATGTCAACATCCCGCGCGAGAATTGCGACACTGGCATCAGATGCAAGTTCGATTCTTAGACTATGCATATATCCTCTGCTAGCAGCCTGGGTTGCTAATATTCTTGCGAGTTCCGCCCCCTCACAAATTGGTCGAGACTCCATAATGCGTAGGTCAACCGTGGGTTTAGGTTGGCCCCCGGAGATGTCCAGACTATTCTGCAGCTCAAGCATGGTCATGAGAGCATTTCTGATTGTTGAGCTCAGACTCAGTGTCAGGATTGTAATCCTGCCCTCCATGCCTTTGGCAAGAAACCTATCGCGAATAAGCTGCCATAAGCCTTTGCCGATTTGTATTTGCCCACCGTCGCCTCTGTCGCGTAAGTATTCTTCCATCATTCGGATCTGATGAATCATTAAATGCGAGTCACCCGGTGTGGCTGACGCGAACTTGCCGACATCTTTACTTCGGTCTTCAGTTACGGCTTTACCTTGCCGTTCGAGGGCGTTGAGAACCGCTACTGTAATCGCGGCGCCCATGCTAGGTCTTCCATAAGTAGATATAGCCCTGCCAGCTCTGCGAATCGCATCCCACCATATCTGGTATTTGTTGTAGTCTGTCTTCGCGTCTGTAACCGACTCCTCCGCCGTCAAACCGGTCTCAACTATTCTCGCTATTCGCACCAATGACGCCACGGCTTTCGTTGCCAGTTCCCTTGCCCCGCTTGTATGGTCATTCCGCAGCTCCCGAATACCATCGAGCAGTGCCCGTTGTGCCTCAACATGCCATCTAGAAGTTTCCTGTGAACGAGGACGATCTGCCGAAGGCGAGACAAGCGCTACCACGGGCACGCCGGGCACGCCGGAATTCTGCTCCAAAGGAATATGGAGCGGTTGTTCTGTAGTCATTGACTCGTTGATTCATACAAAGGAAGAAAGTGGCGGAGAATCGACAGATTGAATTATGGAGAGATAGGCCGAGGAGAAGACCGGATGGCTGAGCGTCTGGGCATAATTACGGCTACCAAGCACTGTGTAAAACTTGAACCATTCACCCGTGGAATCCTTTGCAAAAACCAGAATAACATGACAGTGTTCTCTACGAAAGTATGTGACGGAATATCCGTATTTTGCTTGTTCCATGTCAACTACCGCGGCCAGATCTTTGTCTTTTCTAATCAGCCGTCAACCTTCTTCTGCTCGGTCTTCTCACTTCTCCATGCCAGTTACGGCCCGGAAAAAAGAAAGCTGCCCAAGGAGTCAGCTTGCAATATTCCAAAGATCGGGTATGCTTGAATTGCCCCGAAGCCATTTGCAAACACTGTTGCCTTGGAAGGCT
>LJPH01000393.1:0-12390 GCA_001430925.1 Byssoonygena ceratinophila
TATGGGAACTGTTCCAGATTCAGAAATGGTGCTGACAGTATACCTTTTCAGGAACATGTTGATGTGTAGGAACTGTGCAGGAACCATTGAGGAGTGGTTCTTCGGGCCTATGAATTTCTGGTATGGAAGGAATTCCAAGTTCTGCGGCGAGGCTTGGCACTCGCCACTCGATGATCTCCTTTGTCACACGTGGGTGTCCCTTTGGTGGTGATTGGCTCCGCTGCCTGCTCAGACACTTCCCGTAGCGGCACTCTCGATGCCTTGGCCGGGTACGGTCCGTTACACCGCAGTTTATATGGCACTACCGCACGGCGGTGGCGGTATTTCGGCCAAGATACCGGCGAAATACAATCCTGTTTGTTACGGTTCCACCCCCCCAAGCTGGATCCGGTCGACAAGCGAAGAGAGAAAGAAAAAAAAATGCTGCACGGCTCGACTCAACGCCGTTTTGTTGGAACGCCGCCGGGAGAGCAGCGTAGTCAGCAAGATGGAGGAAGCACAGCAAAGACCCGTCTCTATATCTTCTTTAATCCTCTCAATTCCCCCTCCTCTCCCTCTCTTTTCTCTCTCTCGCTCAGCCCTCCAAAACATCACTACATTCCGCCTCCCGGAGCTCTTACTCAGAGCTCAAGGGTACAAGCAAGCGGACTGTCTCTCGATCGGCACTACTACTGCAAAGTAAGTGTCCTATTTTGTGGTCCTGTCCCGTCGATTTCTGTGCATGGTCAAGACTGCTTGTCCGGGTTAAGCTTCGCCATGAGTCTTGTCAGGGTCTCCTGTTGGGGCCAGTCAGAGTGGCTCCCGGAGGAACGTGCTCTGGGCACTTGCTCTCCGGGCTTGGGCTTGATGGGACAAGGCGTTTCTTGGATGCCCGCTTGGCTTCTTGGGCTGGCCCTGGGTGTAGAACAGCAGGCCGCCTGCTCTTCCGCCCGGACTCCCCATGCCACCGCCGGCACGCCCTGTTTCAAATCTGTTCTTTGTTGGCATGCTTGCTTGGCATTGAATGCTTGTTTCCGCGATCGTGCATGCTGATTCGGAGCAGTTTTACGCCCAGGAACGTCACCCTGATAGCGCCCGAGAAAGACCCATCGCCGCGGACCGTCCCCGTCTCTCGGCAGATATTCAAGATCGAGCTTGCCATAATAAGCAACAGCACCCCTGAAAATGACTGATTTTGGGCCCCGGGCCCCGCACGGGCCTGACATGACCGGGACGCACGAGCCACTGCAGGAAATGAACTTGAACGAAAAAGAGGCTTTTGACAGTCTGATTCGCCCGGATGATTGTTATACGGCGGAGGGTGTATACTGGGCAGACCTGCCGTTGCTCAAACGGATAAGGTTTGTTAGTTCATACGACATGAAGGAATCTCGGAGAGAGTTTGCCAGCTTCTGGAAAATGTTCAAAGGCGATCCCTTGGCTCCGGTGTCCTGGTACTTTAGCAATATGGTCCTGCCTGGTGCCGGTCTCGGCTTGGAAGGGTGAGTTCTTTGACCCTGGACGCATGGGTTTCCGCTCGGGATTACATTGCTAACGCATATCCTAGCTACGTCTTGTTCTCTATTGGTAATATCAAGCCACTGTTCGAGAAATCGTTCCCTGCATGCTGGAAGACCAAGGAAATTTGCAACCCAACTTGGATTGCCGCTGTCGAGTACCTTGAAATCTGTGGTATAATAGTTGGCCAAATCGTTGTTGGAGTTCTTGGTGACTGGTATGCCAAAGTCCTCTTTTCGTGTAGCAGAACACAATCTAAACAGTTCTTTCTAGGGTTGGACGACGATGGGGTTTGATTCAGGATGCTGTGATCATGCTCCTGGGTCTTGTCATGCTCACTGCAGCCTGGGGTGTGACCCAAAACGGATGGGTTATTTGCTATGTTTGGTCGCTTTTCTTCTATGGAATTGGAGTTGGAGGTGAATATCCAATGACTGCCACCAGTGGTATGGAGAATGCCATCGGCTCTGGCAAAGTCTCAACGAAGGAAGACCGTCTGCATCGCGGCCGAAAAGTCACAAGCGCCTTTCTTATGCAGGGCTGGGGTCAGTTCTTTAATCAGGCTCTGCTGATTATCTTTCTCCTCATCTTCCACCACGGAAGTGGAAATGCTCCTTATTCAACGGTTTCGGCGCAGTGGACATATCGCGTGTCTTTTGCCGTTCCTGCAGTGGGTACTTTGTGGCTAGTATACTATCGCTTCTTCAAAATGAAAGCGGCCAGCAAACAATTGGCCATTGCGAAGGCGAAGTCCAGAGTCACCGGTTACGATACCGAATCTCTCCGCCTCACTTTCAAGTACTTCGGTTTCCGTCTCGTCGCCACAGCCGGTACTTGGTTCGCAAACGACGTGTTTTTCTACGGGAACAAGCTTTTCCAGAGCGAATTCATTGCCGTCATCAGCCCACAGACTACCTCTATCATGCCCGGGTGGCTTTATAACCTCCTCAATGTTGGTGTTTCGCTTGTTGGTTACTACATGGCTTGTAAGTTCTCAATCATCCGACAGTCCCATCTTTTAGAAAAGGGTTCTAACTATTGCGCAGCACTTTTCATTGACAACAAACTGTACGGTCGTAAATGGATGCAGATTATTGGCTTCTTGATGGACTTCATTTTCTTCATCATCCCGGCATACAATTTCGAATATTACACTTCACCCGAGCATATCAGGGCCTTCCAGGCCATGTACTTTCTCAGCAGCTTCTTCAACCAATTCGGTCCCAATTCGGTCACTTTCCTCGTCGCGGCAGAGGTCTTTCCCACTCCAATCCGCGCCACTGCTCACGGGTTTGCGGCCGCAATCGGTAAATTGGGTGCTTTGGTGGCTGCGGTGATGTACAATTACATTTCGACGACTCAAAAGTTCTATGTCGTGCCGTGGTTCGGTCTGGCCGGCATGGTACTCACTTTTGTGTTTCTCCCTGACACCACTGGCCTCGACTTGAAAGAACAAGAACGACGCTGGTTTTATATTCGCAATGGACGTGAACATGACTATCACGGTCCAGCCATTCACCCGTCGCATCTGTCTCTCTGGGAGCGTCTCCGTGGCGTCGGCAAAGATTACGATGCCGAGCTTGATTACAAGCAAAAGGTCAAAGAGTTGCGAGAAGAGTGGCTTGCATCCATGGCCCGCCATGCCGATGAAAAGCCTCGCCCGTATGACGATGGAGACCTTAGTGAGGGTCTTTTGCATGCGGGTGTCCTGGGATATTTTGAGCGGACTAGTCCCATGATTCTTGCGAAGCAACCGTTCAACAACGAGTATAACAAGGAAGGTTTGGAAGACCTACCACCTCCTCAAGCCTCAAGCTCAGAGGATATTTCAAATTGATTGCAACATTAGCGGGCGTTTGGCATGTGTATTTCTGATTCACCTCTTCGCGCCTTTTGCAGTTTTTCAAATTATTGCATGATCTGATGAAAAATCAATAGACTATAAAGTAGCTTAAAAGTTACTGTTTGATGATACCACTTATAGCTATTCGTTCTTATGGTTATATGAATACATATTTTCTTGGACAAATTGGGATGCATTCGAAATTGGTTTGATCACGACATTCATGTTCTCGGCTTCCAACGAAGTGATACGTATTTGTCGCACATGTCACCCATGGAGTTATTGTCAGAAAGAGCAGGGAAATGTGTACTGGCTGACATCTGCACCGTCGGAAAGATTCCTTTGTTGTTGTCGAATGTCCTGTCAGGTTTCAGAAAGAAAATACTCTGTACAGTCTTCGAAAACCACTGGTTAAGAGAAACCGGGTCAGTCCGCTTCTTCCAAGAGTCCTATCGAATTGGCATATTAACTGGCTGGGAGATTGTCATGCTGAGATCCTCAGCAAGGGACTTTCTCGCAGAAGCAGACTCTCATGAGAGACACCCTGAACCCTAGGGCAGGCAGCTTGAAGAAGTATAGATCCTTGGTAATTCAGGAGTTTTAGCGCATCCGCTAATATCGGTTTCTAAATTTAGATGTTGACGGCCAAGATTTGCTTTGTCAACACAAAGTCAAGAGTGCCCATGATGCGACTCCATGTGATTGTTATGCATCCGTCAAGTCGATGAGACGGGTTGTACGTATCACCTCTGGTTTGGCTTTGTGGATGACAACTTAATTAATTTTAAACAATGGATTGCTGCAAGGCGGATTTGCAGATGTCCGATACTGCATTATCTCCTTCATAGCAAGAGGCTGGTGGGATTGAACCAGGCAATTGAAAACCTACACGGAGCGACCGGAATTCGCATGGCCATCTATTCAGTGACAATCTCATTGGGATTGCGTCAGCGATGTCTGTCCAGGAACTTGACGGAGGGCTCTGGGGAGTATTTCCCTTACCTTCTGGAATCTCCACCGTCTTCTTGAAATTCATCAAGCAATTCCAGCATATCAATTGGCATTATTGTCAAGACTTCGCAAGCCGTCAGGATGTTTTACAATTCGTTACTTCTGGGGCTCGTCAGCCCCTTGCTGCTCTCTTCTGCACATGCTAAGCCGGCAGATATCACCTATGCGAGTGGCGTCGTGGTTCCGGCCACCGCACCTGTGGCAAGTGGTATCAGTTGGTCTCGCGGCACTGGGGCATTCACTGGTATAGCTACCGCTACGGGTGCCCTGTCGGGCTCGGTGCGTGGAACGGCTATAACACCAAGACCACCGTCTCCTGCAGAGACAAGGTATCCCAGCGATGGCATGCTTCACGACACGCAGCCTGCCCCGTATCTCCCTGGAGGTGGATTGGGTACCAATGGCACAATTCCGGTCTACAATGTGCAGAGCGACTATGACTATCAATCTATTGTGGGTCTATCACTGTTACTGTTTTAAGCAACACCGGTCCTTTTCCCTCAAGATGATGGCTAAAAACATGACCGTTTCAGGCACTTCTTTTGTACTGTGACTGGCTTCAGCTTGATATGTTCGATACTGGTCTTTCTCAATATACGACACAGGACTTTATTCAGGCCGGTTTAACCGTCAGGGATCGAAATTTAGTCCAGTTCCTGCGGTCCGAGGTCCTAGGCCATGTTACTCTCCTGACTAACATTCTTGGCCGTTCGGCTCCCACGCGATGCAGCTATCGCTATCCATTCAGGACTTTGCCTGAATTCATTGATTTCGCTCAAAAGATTAGTAAAATTATAGAGTCCGCAGCATATGGATTCGTACCGCATCTGGACGCGCGGGCAACGGCTCAATTGCTGTTGCAGGCCATTTCTGTTACTGGCCGTCAACAACTACTTCTCCGCCAGTTCGAGGGTCTGTTCCCTGTACCGGTATGGTTTCAAACCAGCATTCCACAGTCCTGGGCCTGGACGTTGATCGCGCCTTACATCAACTTTTGTCCCGGCAACAATCCCCGACTCGTGTGGCAGAACTACCCAGCACTCAGCATCATCGATCAACCAAATCCATTTTCGTCCAACGCAACTGCGGGAACCAACATGACTCTCGGGCCCGGACTCAATGCGGCAAACGTGTCTGCAATCCCGCCCGGTGCCATATGCTCGAACTCCACATGTGCACCTTCAATCTCGGGCAACCGGACCACTCCGCTCTCTCAGCCGGGCCAAGTCATCAGACTTTCCTGGGAACAACCAGGAATGCGAGTTGGGCCCAACGATAGTTATGTTACCTCCTCTGCCGCCCGACAACCTGCATTTTTGGCATGGGTGACGCAACTTAATATCACATATTCTCCGTTGACTGGTCTTAACCGGACAAATGGAACTACGGCGCAGACCACACAGCCGACGTTTGATACGTACGCTGGTGACCCGGCGATCAACGGTACAATGTTTGTGGTGGTCACGGACGAGAATTTGTTTGTTACGCCGTTTAACTTGAGCTTGCTGAATCCACATATTGTTGCTGGGCCAGCAGTGTACCAGGCCGGTTGAACTTGAATAGGTCTTCTTTGGGGAGATTGGCCAGGATCTGGACGCGTGAAGTACGGTCGGCCTGAGTTGAGTTATTTTTTATTTGGAGATGAATTTGGATGTATTGTACATACATACCTGGATAAGGTGTATATTTGAGAAGGGACATAATGTGTTGCGGGTGGAAAACTCTCTTGAATGTTGAAGCACTAAATAGCCTCGAATGACTTTCGCCATAATACCTCGAAGTATGTTGCTAGGAGAGAACGTATCTGTCGCCTACTCAAGATGGCTCAGGAAATTATGCCGATTGGCGTGGCTGATATGTGATGCTTTCTCCACTGTCTAAAAATCAAGCGCGGGCTGTCGGTCAGCCGTCCCAACCACGAAACGCACTGATTGCTTTTTACTTTTAAAAATTAACGTCAAGTGTAGTCTATGTCTAGTTTTTTTGCATCGGTTTCCTCGTCATGAGTGTTAAGGTTACCCAGTCGCCCTTACCGTCTCCCCGGCCAGTGAATCTGCTAAGATCAAAATGCAGATGCCCAGGTTCCCCATCGGGAAAGATTATATCTTCAAAACCATACCTGGCATAGAGAGGGCGTCCCTTTACCGAGGCCTCGAGGTAGGACTCGACTCCACGCTTATCAGCTATTTCGAGGCCATATTTGAGAAGTATGGTTCCCGCACCGCGGCCTTGATGATCGGGATGTGTGCAGAGGACGGAGAGAACTAAAACCGGAAGATTTTTGAGTCAGTCATGTTCCACGCATAACTCGACATAGTAGCTCAATAATATAATCAGAAGAGAGCAAAAAGAAACAGAATTCACTTACAGCAATGCTCCCTTCCCTCCTCCCCAAACCACTTTTTCTGTGCCTCGTGCAACTTTCCCATCCCGTACCTATACCCTTCTTCGTTCGCACCCTTTGGAACCTCCATGTCCTCGCCCGTCCTAACATCCTTTTTCCACTTTTTCAGTGAATCTTTGTCCAAAACCATAATCCATTTTGCCACAGCGACTATTTCGCCCGTGTCATCATCGACGGCGCCTAGTAGGTGGAAACCGGGGTCGGATGAAATGGTCTCTTGCAGGCGGGATACCTGGATGGCGTGCCGTTCCGAGGCTGAGGGACCGTGTGGATTATCGTCGGGAACGGCACCAACGGTGCGGCAGAACGGGCTATCGGCGAAAGTGATGGATTGGATTTCAACCGCTCGAGAGAGCTCGGCGGGGCTGGAGAGCCGGCGGATGGAGAGGGGCATTGTGGAAGAGAGCGTCTTTGTTCGGTTTGTCGATATGGCTTTGGTGCTATTCTAACACGGTGTATCAAGAACAGTGGACCTATGGTCTGTGGTTACTAAAGACAATCGTCGATTTCCTTTGAGACAAGAAGAGGTTGAATTGAAGTCATGATCTGAGTTGGACAGTTTTAAGTTTCCGAGAAAGGCGGCGGCCATCGGCGACGACGGGCGGAAAAAACGGGTGGAAGATGGATGCTGCCGAAGCTCCGCAATAAATACGAGCCACGATCTTGCCGGAACTGATTTTGTATACGAAGCTCAAGGCTCGTCTGTTGCAAGGATGATGACCTGTGCAAGTGAACTAACTACTCGAGATTAAGCTTAAATGCTACCACATGGCATCCATGCAAGCAGTGTTTCAGTCCAAAATATGAAACTTTGCGTTCGGTATGTATGTATGTACATACAAATGAAAAATATCTGCTTCAAGATGACTACTTCTCACGCATTGTCGGAACGTTTCCGCGTTACTCTGAGCCTACTGCAGATTGAAAGATGTGAAGACTGAGAGAAAGCTATCTGAGCAGATCAAGCAATCCGTGGCATACAGAGAAGATTTCCCTAAGAGATATACTCTGTACAGTAACATAGCTAATGCTAGAAAGAGTCTCAGACTGTTTCTGTTGCTGCCATAAAGCTTGCTGACATCACATCTTCGCGGGATGCCAAAACGCTGGTTGCTGAGAAGAGACATGTTGAGAGCACATGAAAGAGTCTGAAGAGTTTGAGACAGTACTCACTAAAAACTTGTTGATATCTGTTAGAAATTACAGCCCAAATCAGCTGATAAAAGAATTGAAGGAAATTGCCAATGTCAGCATAAAGAATTGAAAGAACTAATTAAGCTGATTCCAACTTTCTGTCAAGAAGAAAATCTCTGTTTATACAAGATCTTCTGAAACAGATAATTAGAAAATCAGAACAATACAAGCAGTAATCTTAATATACAGTAGAATTCAATAATTAAGAATTTCAGTGATTTCTACAAGTTTTTCAGCAATTAGATCTACAAATTCTGCTCATTTCTATATTATTTTTGTTAAATTTAAATCTTAATTCACTAAGTTACTTAACTTATCACTTCAAAAGATCTCTTTCAGCTCAAATTAACTAAATATGATTTTAATTAAAAATCACAACAACATCAGTCTAGTTCTCAATGCTATAGAAAACTACAAGAATTGAAATTAAAAATTCAAGATTATGATGATATTTCTGTAGATGAAAGATTATGTTTTCAACAGCATACAGATATCAAGAAAATTAATTTTTTCAGAATCTGCATGAACTGTATTAAAAACTTCAGAAATTTCTGATCTGATATTAATATCAATGTATTTTATCTCAGTACAGTCAAATACTAGAGCTTACTCTTTAAAGCAAGATTTAATGAAAACAATCAGTAGAATTTCAGCAGAAATTGACTACAAGAATCTTGAATTTATTCAGAAAGAAAATCCAGAATTCAACTGAAAGTACATTAAGTATAATTACAAGAAAAGTATTTGAAAAGTTGAAATGAAGAAACATGCTTCAAGATATAAAAAGTTTGAAATACAGAATATCTTCTATAATAAGAAAACAGCAGTTATGATAAAGTTCAGAATATAAATTAAACAGATTATTTCCAGATATTATAAGAATGACTGCTGCAATTCAACTAATTCAATTGTAATATAATATGTTAATCTCAAGAACTGAATTGTTATGATAATCAATCTTATTATACAGAAACTCATTCAGTATTTCAATAAGCTGATGAAATTATCAGATAAATTATCAAGATTCTGATTTATCTGAATTACTGAATTTGAGCACACAATCTCTCAAATAAGAATCTACAAAATAACTGAAGTTTCAAACTTCTCTTAATGATAAAGAGCTCTAAGTATGAAACTCAGCTGAATTGAAAAAATAAGAAATTGATTTAATTCATACATGTTTAGCAGAAGAGAAAAGATAAATAATATTATATTAAACTATCATTCTGTAGCTGCAGATCTATACTTCATGATGAAATTTCTTCTATTAGCAAAGACTAAACAGTCATCTGCATGAGAAGTGTTTATAATCTGAAATGAGAATACTGAAAAATTTGAAAATACTCTTGCTCTGACAGAATTACAGAAAGAAAAATCTTGAAAAAAAACTTCTGATAAAAATAAAAAAAGAATACTCTCTTGAAAAAATAAAAAATTATGCAGAGCATGCAAGATTGAAAATACTCTTGCTCTGACAGAATTACAGAAAGAAAAATCTTGAAAAAAAACTTCTGATAAAAATAAAAAAAGAATACTCTCTTGAAAAAATAAAAAATTATGCAGAGCATGCAAGATGAAGAATCATTTCTTAAGTAACTGTTGATATATTTTTCCCAAAAAAATCTTTTCAAAATGAAAAATCAATAATTAAATTCAGCAGCTTGCTCAAGCTGCTCTGCAGAAAGATGAAAATCTTGTAAATAAGATGAAAAAACTAAAGACAGGAAAGAAAAGCAAGAAAAATTGACTTGTTATGAGAAGTGTTAAGAAAAAATTTCTAGATAAATTAATTAAACAAGAATCTCTTTCATACATTTCTCAAACAAGTAATAAAACTATAAGCAAAACAGATATTATATTTACAGCTCCAAAAACTTCATTCACAACTGTTAAATATTCTCTGCAGAATTCAATAATACTGAATTCAAGTACTACAGATCATGTTTTCAATAAACTGATCTGATTTAATGATTTTCAGCCCACCTCAGAGAAAGATTTCTTATATGCCAGAACCACCAAAATACTGATATTAGAATACAGAAATGTGAATATCACAGTTTCTGATTCTAAAAGAAAACAAGTATTCCAGTTATTTAATACTGCATACTGTGAAGATTTTGTCATGAATATCATATTACTGAGAAAGCTATACCAACTCAGTTATTACTAAAACAATAAATCACACAAAAGAATCAATTACCTGAGAAATCAAAACAGTATTATAATCAATTTAACTGAAAAACACAGTCAATTTATACTGAAATACATTTCAATCAAAAAGCACAATAACTCAAGAATCCAGCAGGCTTTCTATACACAAAGAAACTTGTACAACTTCTGAATGAAAAGAAAAACTCTCACAGAAAATATCATGACATGGCATCTGTATCTGAATTATATTGAATCAGAAATTCTAAGATATCTGCAAAGCAATACAGTTGGAGTTCAATTAAAAAACTCAAAAACAGTAGAATGTGATGCATGTGGGGTCTCTAAGACAAAAAAACAGTTCAGGCAAAAATTCAGAGAAATTCCTGAAGAATCAGAACTGGAGCTAGCCATGAATTTCCATGATTTTGAAGCTGAATATTGTGGATTCAAGAAGCTCATGCTGATATCAGATTACTGATTAGATTACACATGAGACTACTATCTCTTGAATCATGAACACAATAATATGATTACAGTCATGCAACATCTCTTTAATTTACTGAATACATGAAAAATAAAGCCACAGATCATGAAATCAGATAACAAGTTCTTTGCATTTCTGATCATGAAAAATTTATTAAATCAACAGAGAATTCAAAGAAAGTCTTCTTCACCCCATCAACAATCTCTCAATGAAGCAGACAAACACTTAGAGAGTGTAATAAAGAATAAATCTTAATTCATGAGAGAAAGCTCAAAATTACTCTCTTTTCTCTGGCCAGAAATCATCAAAACTATAACTTACACATATAACTAAATCTCAAAGAAACAAATACACTAAAATTTATTAAATCAACAGAGAATTCAAAGAAAGTCTTCTTCACCCCATCAACAATCTCTCAATGAAGCAGACAAACACTTAGAGAGTGTAATAAAGAATAAATCTTAATTCATGAGAGAAAGCTCAAAATTACTCTCTTTTCTCTGGCCAGAAATCATCAAAACTATAACTTACACATATAACTAAATCTCAAAGAAACAAATACACTGGAAAACATTTTTTAATTGATTCTTCATCTACATTTCTTTCTGAAATGAAATCTAAATCACAGAAAAGCTCTCACAAACAGCACATCTACACATTTACAGCTGCAAAGTTTTTGCTTTAACAACAAATTATATGAAGAAAACAAATCAGCTAAAGCAATTCAAACTAAAAGCTTGAATAGATTTTCTAATTGAATATGAATCAACTAATATCTACAGAATCTGAAACCCAAAAACCAACAAGATAATCAGTACTCAAAATGTTATATTCAACAAAGACAAAATCTTCAACAGCTTGATTCAGAACTTTCTGAATGCTATAAAGAATGAAATAAAGAACTGCTCAGAACAGAAATATCTGGATCTTCTAGAGCACATCAAGAAAAATCCAGAAACAATTTAACATGATAGTAATGATGAGAGTTTGGAGACACAGAAACCAGAAGAAGAAACCCACTATTTTGACAATAAGATATTCTTTTCTTCACAAAACAGCTCTGATAAATCTCTGTTTCTAAATGATGATACTGACTCAATCTCATTCATGAATGACAAGCACTTAAATCCCAAAGAGTTTATAATAACTCTGGATGAGAAAGATTTCAGCTTCATTTTAGAAAGTGAAAATTTCTACATTACTTCTTCTGATACTTCACTGATGACATTGCTAAGTGCAGCAATTCAAGAACTTACAGATCAGAAACCTCAACCATACAAACTCTTCTTTACATCATGAAAAACAGTGTTCTCAGCAGGCCAATTGAATCAATGGGTGGGGAAGATTGGAGATAAAGTGATTACTAGAGCCAACATTAATCATTTCTGCTGTTCTGTCTGTTCTGCTGTCAATTATAATCTGACAACTTTGGCAACTCTTAATTCACAAAAAAACTCCTCACTAGAAAGATTGGGAAGATAAATGAAGTAATTATAATGTAAGTGATTAAATAACTAGAATTGTATTTGCTAGTTATCTGCAGGTTCTGTACAAGAATAATTACTTAAAAAAGAAAAGGGGAAGAGAATAGTGAACATGGGATGAAAAGAGTTTTGTGTGTTGTTGCTTAGTAAAGTGGTCAAAGATTTCCCCAAAATTCAGTCCAAGAATTCATTCAAGAAATTGCTATTCAGATATCAATTTGTTACATTACTCTTCTTCTTTTATTTTGAGCAGTTCAGAACAATTAAAATTCTCATGCATTCAATACTGAAATTACTCTTCTTCTTTTATTTTGAGCAGTTC
>LJPH01002976.1:0-14282 GCA_001430925.1 Byssoonygena ceratinophila
TAGTTCTTCTGACCCCCCTATGCCGATATCAGCAATTCCTTCAATTTCTTCTCTCGGCTGATTTCGGCCGTAATATCTAACAGGTTGTTGGCGGAATGGCATCTATAGGCTTCCATAACCAGCTTGCCTGATAACCCCTTGTACAGACTGTACACACAAGGCTTGGTGAAGTCTCTGGCACTCCATTAAGTACCTGTAATGTACAGGATTATACTATATCTCAGAGAGAACAGCAAGTGAAGCAAGCAATTCTGCTTGTATAACTACTGGTCACATATAAGAAAGGTGCCTGGCTCCTCCGGGGATCCTATATTATATCACTTATTATTTACAAACTATCTGTCACAACCACATTGTGTTACATAACAGAACAGGCATCATAAGTGCTCCCATAGAGCTCCATACTAGCAGCTCTTTCATTTTCCTTTTGTTTTGCTTTGGTCTCCTTGGGGAAGACTGCACTTAAGAAGGCCAGCAGTTCCCGGTCCAAATTGTCTAGACTCCTAGTCAGTCATAACAGCTCATGCTAAACAAATGAGGGAAACTCACCACTTGTGGCTTCCATAACAACTTCTCTGCGGCATAAGGCACACTGGTTCTGTTGTGCTCGTTGCATTATCACAAGACATCGAATACAGAAAACATGATTACAGCGCAATCTAACAGGCTTAAATGCTATGTTTAAGCATATTGGACATAGATAGTCATCAATCTGGGGAATGATGCTTAGGAGCTCTTGAGAAATGGTTTGGCAAAGGACTTTTGCGACATTTTGAGCCAGAAGGGGTTCTAAGCGAGGAATTGCCGGATAAGCCCGAAGAGCAGTTCGCTTATCAAATTTTTTGATAATTTTTCGAAGCGCTATCCGGTTGATCTCCTGAAACTTCAAGTTTTGTAGCAGGACAAGATTTATATTCAAGAATGATTCGAGAGCGACACGACTATTCTTCCCAAGCTTTTTAAGTCGGTTGCCTACTGACAGAGAATCCTGGAATTTCACCAACTGCTGATGAGCGACGACAGAAGTTCTCTCACCAGAATCGACCTCGACGGTAGAGAAAAAGACCTGACAGTCTATGTACAGTCGGAATATTTCGCGCCAAGTGTAGAGCGTCGGTTGGGACCGTCTAAAATTGGAACTCGTCGCTTTAACAATGGCTTCACGCAAAAGCCTGACTCGAGTGTCCAATGCTTTTCGCTCTTGTTCCTGCAGATCATGAAGCGTTGATAACTCTCCGTTAAGAATTCGAAAGAACTCCGAGTCGGCATGCAGCGGTATCTGAACTTCTTGAACTGGGCAGAAGTCTTCGCTGGCAGGAACGCACGACTTACCCACTTCTTCGCTCGCTGATGCAGTAGGTGCAGCGACATGTTCGCTGATTCCGAGAAGAAAGTGAAGGTAATTGCGAGTTTCAGCAGACACAGACGCCGGAATATGAGACTCGTCGCGGTCAATGAGAAATGTTAACTTGGGACTTAGCGCGGAAGGGTTGGCTGGCTCTACTGAGGATTACTAGAGATATCACTAGAAAACAGATCGCCCACCGCTTACTTGAAAATAAATAGCAGAAGCCAACAACTGGTGTATCCGATTTACCTATGCGATCCCTCGTGTCTTCGGGAAGCCAAAGGTCTTTGAGAACATCGGGAAGGAGGCCAAGCCTTGCAAGTTCGCCACGAACTTGCTTGATGCACTTTTTGAGTAGACGATAAGAAATCGCACGATCTACCCAGTGCATAGGAAAACCTTCACTTTCAAGAGTGTCAGAGTATCTGCGGGCAAATTTCATGATGTGACATACAATGTTGGACCATAACCAAAAGACAGTTGGATGGAGTGAGTAATCTGTAGATGTGGATACTGAACAAAGTGCGGAGTTCAAGTAACTGATGCCATCTACACTAGTTAACTAGCCGCTAGTTAACTAGTTAACTTAACTAACTAGTGGGCGAGTTATTTAACTAACCAACTGAGTTAGTTACCAATTTTCACCCAAAGCCTCTGACCACAGCCAGATTTGGCATACATCCACAGTCCTTTAGCAATGGGCCAATCTCAATCAACAGAAGGCGGCAATGGGGACTTTTCCAAAGGGGATTACGATGGAAACATCAGCCAAAGAGATTTCTACAAGGTTTTAGGAGTCGAACCGCTCGCAACTGCAGAAGAGTACGCAACTTAGAGCCGACGACCTGGCAGTCATCATCCTGCCGGTCCTAGTTAGCCATTCGTTCACCCACTGACAATACTGGCTTAGGCTAAAGAAGGCATATCGCAAAAGGGCACTCGAATTTCATCCGGATAAAAACTATGGCAATGTTGAAGAATACACTGCACTTTTTGCTGAGGTCCAGGCCGCGTACGAAGTCTTGTCGGATCCGCAAGAAAGGGCTTGGTACGACTCACACCGAGATGCAATTCTTAACGGCACGGATGGCTCGCCCGGAGCGCAGGATACCTACAATTCTAAGATGACTGAGACTAAGGATATCTTAAAAGCCATGGTGAAGTTCAACCCGCGCATGGACTTTTCTGACTTTTCTTCCGGTTTCTTCGGTGCGGTTCGGGAATTATTCGAACGTCTCGCTCAAGAAGAGTATAATGTGTGCGTTATGGAAGGCCTAGAATTTGTTGACTATCCTTCGTTCGGTTTTAAGGACGATGATTTCGACAGAATCCGCCCTTTCTATGGTGCATGGGGTGCATTCTCCACCAAGAAATCCTTTTCATGGAAAGATGCGTATAGATATTCGGAGGCACCTGACCGACGAGTTCGGAGGCTAATGGAAAAAGAAAACAAGCGGCTAAGAGACGAAGCAATTCGAGAGTTCAATGATGCTGTTAGGTCACTGGTGGCCTTTGCGAAGAAGCGAGATCCTCGATATAAATTAGCTGTTCAGAATGAAGCCGAACGCCAAAAATCGTTAAGGGTTTCTGCTGCCCTCCAGGCGGCTCGCTCCCGGGCTGCGAATGAGGCGAAGCTGGGAGAATACTCAGAGCCCGAATGGGCGCAAAGGGAAGACCTGGAAGAGGAATTGCTCAGTACTACATCCGACTCAGATCAGAATCATTTTGAGTGTCTGGTTTGTCGCAAGACATTTAAGAGTGAAAAGCAAGTTGAGGCTCATGAGCGAAGCAAAAAACACCTCAAAGCTGTAAAGCAACTCCGTTATGAGATGAGGATTAAGGACGACCATCTTCAACTGAACGCCTCTGAATCTCAGCTAGGGACTGCTTTCGATTCGGAACAGGGAAGAGATCGAGGGTCAAGTAAGATTGCTTTTGTGGCTGATGCCATCATGCCCCCTAGTGCGGTGGACAATCAGCAGCTGGAAATCATCCATCAAAACGCTAGTAGTAGTGGCGGCGGTGGTGGTGATGGAAACGCAATTGTGGATGATGTGGGTTGTGCTTCAGACAATGCCATCTCCCAAAAATTAACCGAAGGGGATCCTGTTACGGCTGAACCTTCGGAAAGGTTTAACAACGACCTTATGCATCAGGTCAACACGTCGCTGGCAGACTATTCCATTGCTGATGCTGCGCCAAAGGAAGATTCCGCCAAAACGAAGGTAGGGCAAGCAAAACAGAAGCGCGCTAGAAAAGCAATGCGGAACGAAGGCCTCAAAACCGTTTTCAGTTGCGCGACTTGCGGGTGTTCATTCGATTCTAGAAACAAATTGTTTTCTCATATTGATGAGAAGCTTCATGCGCTCCCCCCAGAGAAACCGCGATCAGGTAAAAGAAAATCTAAGCGGTGATCTATCGATAACAAGATGAATATGAGGAATGGTTATAGAATCGCCTAGAATTTCAATTTATTAAATATATGCTAGTTGAGAATTCAGGTGAAATGATTTTGAACTGAGAAAGCAGTAGACCTCCCGTGAGCACACGGCGAGCATGTGAAGCCGCAATTTCACTATCTTAGGCATATTTTGTTAGTTTTAACGACATGCACTACAGGGTGTAAAAGCCCTTGATTGTTGATAGCTCCCAATGTTGAGCCTTTAGTCCATCCCATCTTCTCCAACATCATCCGACCCTTGTTTTCAGCTCCCAGCTCAGGTGCAGACGCTCCAACGATATCTCCATCCATGTACGAGGCTGCCTTGGCGCCATTTCCTCGGGTTCGACGACTGCCCAAGCTTCGTGCAGATGATGACGGACCGTGTAAAGCTTCAATTTCAGCAATAGATTCCGAGTCGTAAGCGCAAGTGCGGGCAGTTTTCGTTAAAACTGGAAAACGATACTTTCCGTGCCCTCTTGACTGCGATCTCAATGACAATGTATTTGCAAATTCATGAACACGCTTCCGTGCTTTTTTGTCCATAGGGGGAAGTGCGAGTCTAATATTAATCCATTAACATTTCGCTTCACCAGCAAGCCGTAGCCATGGGTGGCATGAGACAAGTGGAAGACCTACGTCTGGGTTTGAGACAACAGAAAGTCTCTAATTTCGCGCATGACTTCGTCGAAATCGATTCCATCCGAATACTTAATATTCAGGTTAACCCGGCCATGTTTATCGCCGAGTAGGCCCTGAGAGCGCAGCTCTTCTCGGTGTTTTTTGGCCTTCTTCTTTTTTTTACGGTCATTCTCCCACGATACTTGAAGTTCCCACTCGAGATCGCTATCAGACAAACCGAAGCTTGGAATTTGGCCACGTCTGTTCTTGAATCTATTCAAACTCGGCCTCTCGAAATCCATAATATCAAAGTCTCCATATGACTCTAAATCGAGCTTTAAAGTAGGTGTGGTTAGAAGGTTTGAAATAGGACGCTGCTGCGCCAGTCGCCTTGCCGAAGGTGCAGTCGAAATATATTCGCTGCCAATATCATTGTCATCTTGTCCTGAAAGTTCCTCACCTCCATGATCAAGATCCAGGAAGTTCTGTGCAAATAGCCCAAGCTCTTGGTTAGAGGATAGCTTCTTCTGAGAAGCTTTATGGAGTTCAAAATGCTCAAAGCTCGCAATTTCCTGGTCTTTCTCAGAAGATGCTTCTTCGTCGGACGAGTCTTCGTCTATATGCGCGACGTAATCTGCTATCACCGCGTCCGACAAGTTGATATCCTCGTTGTCGGGTAGTTGAGCAGACTCAGTCAAACCTTGATAATCCGAACGTCTTTCAATGGATAAGTCTTCACACGAACCCATTATCGACAATGGGGTTGCCGTAATACCTTTATGATACTCCCGGGGCTGATAAACTTCCTTTAAAGGTTCTGAAAGTGTAGAACCTTCCATTTCAATTTGCCTAGCCGCGAGATCGATTCTCGTGGCGCCTTTTCTTCCTCTAAAGACTACCTCATCTTCATCGGATACTGGACTAGATGGTTCGTGGCGGTCCCATTGAAAAGAAGGGATATCCTCTTCGAGAACTGGTTTTAGTATACCCAGATCAAAAGGAGTTGATTCGCTCGCGAACTGGTCTGCTGTCACGCACTCCTCTGTAAGTGGAGGCTGTAAAATTTCCATCTCCCTCAATGTCACCGGATCATCTGGCCTCATGTCCCCAGCGCTAATGAACCGTATCCCTCGATATCGTAATGGTATGCTTGGTCTTAGCGAATGGCGGCGCTCGGTATAGAAGGCCTCCTCGCTCATTGTTAATCGAGGGCTCCTGCTTGTTGCTAAAAAAGGAAGATACGGTAATATTAGCATATATTAAAAGAGGCAACGCGAATCCCCAGCTACCACTACACTGCTGTTTCTTGTTCAGGTATCTGTAACCCCAAGGAGACATACCTTGATGTTTATTGGGCTTTTGGTTCTGAGGACGCATTTTAGATTTCCTTGATTTTGCCATTCTCAAAAAAAACTGAAGTTGTGTTCTCAAGCAGTAGAGCTGGAATGATGACTGCTGAAAGACTACTGATTGTTGAGATTTTCAATGTTAGTTGACTTGTGCTTTGGAATTGATGTCACTTAAAGATTTACGGAGTAACTAACTACTCCGTACTCCATAGTTACAGAGGACATGATTGTTGATTGGATAATCACCACTGGTCGCGCTAGTCTCATTGTAGCTTAGGGCCTGTTCGGTTGCACCCCCATAGACTGTCTAAGTCAGAGATAGATTGCCTCAGTAAACTCAGACGCGTCCTCTGATTTTCACATCACACTAAGACTATTCAGGCTAGCTCATACTAATTCTTTTGGGAAAGTGATGTGTTTTATCTGCAGAGTGTCTGAGCTGGTTGTGCAGATTTTGTGTGTGCTGTGTAAGTTACTCATATAAATCTGATTTTTTTATTTTGAGACAGCATCACAACATCTGGTCAGATACTCTCTAGAAATTTATTAACTACATGAAATTACTGATAGATTATATAAATGTGTTTATTTTTATATTAAAACTGCTCAGATGATCTGCTAAGAAATACTGAAAAGATAAATTTTTCAGAAAGTTTCTTGAATCAGTTGACAAAAATTAGTTATTTTATTCTATAATAATTCAATCATCATTTCTGCTCAACAAGTATTAATTCTTGCAATACTAAATTACTAGACTTTATGTTATCTTTATTCAGATGAATTATCTGCAGTAGAAAAAATAATCAGATCTGAAGTTATAGAAAAACTTGTTATCTAAAAGATATATCTGAATTTAAATAAGAAGATTACTTGCAGATTCTAATTCAGTAGCAGCTAATTCAGATTAATTTAACAGATGAACTGATTAATTTAAATCAGATTGTTAAACTTCAGAATAAAATTATTTAAAATCTGAATCTGATCAGTTGATGTGAACATATCAATCAACTGATCAGTACTGTACTTGATTATATTTCTTAACTGCAGTAACTGAATACTTTTTCTGTTGTTTTATTTGAGAAAAGAAATCTGATTCTGATTGTGAAGATATTATTTGATAAGAGCATGATTATACAGATTCTGTTCTTGATATTTCTGAAGAAAATTATTATTTATATTTTATCTCTCAATATCATCAGAATAAAGCAGATGAAGAAAATCAAGAAATTACTGAATATAAGTTTTATTCATCTGCATGCTGATAATATCAACAACACTAGTATACTTGAAATTATAGTATAAGATTAGTATTTGCATATATACATTAGCTTTGAACTACTTATAGAACTGAAGTTTCAACTGATATTCAAGAATATAATTTTTTGATAAAACTTAGTACTGATTGCTATTAATGAACTGTATCTGATTGCAGATTGAGATAAGAAATTCTGATAATTATATATTCAATTGCACATGATTAAAGTTTTTCTTGATCAGATATTCTGAATTAATCTGACTGCAATATGTGATCAGGCAACAATGCAGATTATTCATACATCAGTACAGTATAGTTTGGATTATGAGCTCATACATATGAATATTAATAGATCTGAAATAGTGATGCTGTTCAGTTATATCAGATAATGACAGTTTAATAAGTTTATTAGTTTTTATTTTGTAACTGAATTAATATCAGAAATCAGTAAAAGTATCACTGGTAATAAAATAACATATATTACTTCAACAAGAATTTCAAAAATTCTAGTGTTCATGTTATCAAAGCAAATACTTGTTGCTGCATGTCATGTTATTTGGATGTAATTGATCAGTTATTATGATTATTCATATTTTATAATCTCTGTCACTATGAAAGTGTATCATGCTAGTTTAACTGAGAATAATAAAATTCTTTTATATGAGAAGTTCTGCAAGTTCAATAGTCAGATTCATATTATGCTTGTATCAGATATTATAATTCATGATACTGATATATCAGATATTGAGCAGTATGTTCAGTATGAAATATTTCTGAAACACTTATTTAATATAATATGACAGAGATTCAGATGAGCAGTTTGAATTTCTGATCAGAAAAAATAATTCATTCTGTTAGTGAAGAAATAATTCAAGAAAGTTTGAAGTAAATTTAACATGAAAAAGATATTGCAGTCATGCTATCTAGAAAAAGATAAATCTGCAGATATTTATAATAATATTATATTTGTAATTACAGAAATTATCTTGATTACAACAATTTCAGATCTACTACTTATAATATCTGATAAATCTTTTCTATTATCTGAGAAAATAAAATCAGTCAAGAAATATCAGTACAAGAATTCATCTGAACTACAGTCAGAATTATCTGATACATTCTATTAACTAATTAATTCTGACTGTGAATGTTTCTGAAAAATCATAATGCATTATTTTGAGCAGAAAGAGTTCAGAATATCTTTATTTTTTTGTTATTCTGTATGTGATTTAGAACTCTTGAATAATATATATATTCTTCAATTATTAAATAATATTTGTTTGTGATGTTGACCTGATGCAGTTGCAAGAATTCAAAGTTAGTTGGATGACTGAATGAAAGATTAATATGATGATATTTTCTGAATTTCATCATATCACATTCTGATAAGCAGTGATGAGCTTGTGATAATATATTCTGATAATTCTGTTGCTACAGAAATAAAACTTCTGGTCTGATTATTTTATTAAATGAGAATGGATTATTTTTGATTCAATACTGTAAATTTTCTTAAAATGTTAATGAATGCAGTAAGAGAGACAGATATCTGTCTTGATCAGAATTCAAGAGATACTTGATCATATATAGAAATGCAGAAATAAGTATTATGAACATGTTCTTATCTGAATTAATGCATCAATAGTCAATCAGCAGATCATGTATTTAATATAAATATGAATATTAATATTTAACTTATATATACTTAACTGAATATCAGTCAAAGTCAAGCTGAGCTGCAATTTATTCCTGTGAATAACTGATCAGATTTCAGTAATCAATCTGAGATTTTTTCATGTATGCCAGTGTGTGCTTTTCTGCAGAAAACCCAGTTAAATACAATATGGTTCTCATATGATTCAGATAATTTTCAAAAGATGTAAATCACAATATATGTTTGTATATCTAGAGTAAATTATTGAAATTCTGATCAGATAATGTTTGTTTTGACATGTGATATTGTGTATTTTAGATAGTTAGTTAATCTGATCAGTTGATTCTCATCTCAAGTATTTTCTGTTTATTTCATGATTGTATTATTGTTTTATTGAATTAAATTCTGATTGATATATTTCTTTATCTGTTTTTATTGATATGCTCTGACAATGAACAGAAGATAATCAGTAATGACTGAACTAATAGTTTTGTGACTGAAATTATTTAATAACTGCAGAAGAATTTGAACTGGAAATGATATCTGGCAGAGATTGTGTTAAAAACTGTAAAGATTTTTATGAAAACATCATCAAGTATTGATATGATTCTGAAAGAGAATACTGCAAGTTATTTATTGGAGAGTAATTTGGTATTGCATACTACTTTGACAGAAAATGATGTTAGTTACATTATTAATATATTAGACAGTGATTAAGTATGAAACTTTTCTGAAACTCTTTTCAAGTGATTTAAACTGATGAACTTGATACAGTTGTTGAATAATATCATGTTATTATTTTTTTTCTCATCAGCAGAAACTGTGAATACTGTCAGCTTTGATAATCAGACTTTTCTGAAATATCAAAAAAAGAAAATACAACTGGTTCAGAAGCAGAAGATATCTGACAATACTGAAGTTATTAGTGTGTGATTTAATTAATCTTCTGATGAAAATAAATGTATGATAACTGAAGACACAGATAATCAAGAACCAGTTAATATTTTGAATGAATTTCAGAAAAAATAAACAATAACTGAACAGATTGATCATTTATATATATATCTGTCATTAATATTACTGAAAAATATCTCTTCTTGACAGATATTACTTCTGATCACTTTCAATAGAAATATTGAATTCAAGACATCTGGAAATAGTTTGGAAACTGTGATTAATGAAATAATTGATGAGATTATTTATTAATGTGTGACAACTGGTGTCAGTTTGATGCATATTTCATTATGATTGAAGAAAAAACTGAAGTAAATTGAAGAGCAAGTTGAGCAGATATATCAGATACTCTTCAGTGTATTTAAAATTAATTCAAGAAATTGACAAATATATTCTTGTTATCTGAATACTTCAAATTTAATAGTTCTGGTGAATTATTTCACCATCATATTTCCACAAGCATAACATGTAATACCAATTCTGATCAAATAATACAGAATTTCTGTATTAAAGATGAGATGATCACATAATTTTTCTGAAGTATTGTTATTAGAAAATTATATAAGCATTCTTATTTCTTGTTGATTTAATTTTCTGATTTTTGTTTTTTATTCTCACTTATCAGTGAGTTCAGCTGGCATCTGATTTTTCATCTTGTTTGTTTTTTCTTCTTGTATTGATTATTCTTTCTATCTGATAGCAACAATATGAAATTCATTTTGATCAAGTTCTTGACAAAATAACTTTTCTGATGATACTGATCTGTTTGTTGCTGATGATTCTGTTAATTCTGATATAACTGCATAATGTAATGAATTAACTGAACATACTGCTTTGTCTGAAAATACTGTAGAGAATCAGTATAATAAAGCAATATGTGTATTCTTTTCAAGAATTGTTTAGATCAACAGAGCTGATGTGTGATTATCATCAAAAAAATATTTCAACATTTCTTTTGACAAAACTGATGAATATCTGAACAATAAAACAGAAAAAGCAATAACTGCTTCTGATAATATTAAGATATTGTGTCTGAAAACTGCAATTGAGATTATCATGCAAGCACTACTTGAATATTTGATCAGAAATATTGAAGAAAGTGAAGTTAACAATATCAACAAAACTTCTCTTCAGTTCTGAAAATACAAGATAACATTCAGCATGGGTGTTCTGTTGCCTGAAGAAAATAAATCTTTATAAAAGAGAAGAATAAAAATATTCATCAAATGTTATGAAGATAAATCATTAAAGATAATATGAAATCTTATTACCAAAGACAAATGATTTTTTCTGATCACAGAAGAGAAGTGAAACTTGTATAATCATAAAATATGTGATATACTGTATCATATCAACTGAATCAAGAGCTTGAATGAATTATTAATTGTTTTTGAATATCATTTCTGTGCTAAACATCAATGAGAATGTTGAGTGTACAAAAACACAATCTTATTGAATGAAAAATGCACTGGGAGATGTTGTTTCTGATGCTGAAAGAGTTTAATTAGATATCATATACTATTTGTAGAGTTTAGCAGAAATGAATCTGAAAAAATATCAGATAAATCTGATCTGGATGATCTGAATATCATCATTCAGACATCTTTATGAACTCTGAATTATTACTTAAACACTTCAGTATCAAGATTTATACTAAAACTTAAACTGATATTTTAATCAAGTCTAGCTTCAAAGCCTGCTGAGTTTATTTCAAAGACAGAAATCTTGAAAACTTCAGAATTCAGTACTGGAATCTGAATTGATTAAATGATTGATGAATTAATTAATAACATGAAGACAGATGATGTTGGGGATGTTAATGTGCTGGAAAGATAACTTGCAGTTATAAAAAATCAGATTGTTCAGATCTTGCAAATATTAAAAAATATATACAAGATTTCAGATGAAGTATAGAATAAATACTGTTGTCTGTATTGTTTTTTGAACAGAATTCTGTCTGTTATCTTACTGTTGAATGAATTTAATATATTGTAGCTGTACTCAGTTTTTTTTATGAAATGCAATATAAACAAAAGATTACAAAGTATGTTGTTGAAGGAAATCAGCTGTTTCAACACATGAGATCAGATGTTTCATGAAGAAGAGTTGTTGATGGCAATAATCTTCAAAAACAGATTCTAGAAGACATGCATAATGAATTAGAACATAAAGATAGGAAAAATACATATAGTGCTTTATCTACTTGTTATTGGTGGTTGGAGATTTATCACACATTCAATATCTTCATGTGGTCATGTAAATTGTGTAGAGAATTATTTAAATCCAGTACTGGATGAAATTATTCTTTCTTGTCAGACTTTGAGTTATTCAGTAATGTAGTCAGATTAAGTACTAATATCTGAATATTCAATCAGATGAGACTTGTACAATGCTCAGTCTTTGTGTACTTGTTAAAAATATTCTCTATCTTATGATGAAGATAGTGAGTATATTTCAAAGTATATATAGATTTTTTAAATAAATTCATCATACTGAAGATTGATGTGTGGCAGTTTTAAAGAAGTTTCTTTAACTTTAAATTCAACAGTTTATTTAGTTTGTCAGCTTTCATGAAATAACTTGTACTCGAAAAATACATATAGTGCTTTATCTACTTGTTATTGGTGGTTGGAGATTTATCACAACATTTCTTATTGATCAGAATGGTATTGTGTAATATCTGATTATGAGATGGTGAGAATATAAATCATCAAAAATAAAGTATTTTGATCAAATATTTGAACTATCTTTTGTGCAAGAAGAACATAACAGATTATTCAATCTCATGTCTAAGAAAATCTAGATTTTTGTTGTGGATGATGTTTTTGATTATCTTATATGTCTTCACAAGCTGTAAGTACTGGATGTGTACTGTCAAGTCAGTACTAAAAGTAGACTTGATTGTAGAGTTAGAGTGCTGATCTATATGTTCTGAATACTTGAGTTGAGTATCAGATTGAGTATTGGGAGAAGTATTAGATTGAATCTCAGAATTTAAATTATTTTTGAATTATTTGAGCTTTCTTTCTGATTTCTTCTTCTCTTCAGTAAATTTACTGATCATCTGAATCATGTTTTTATCAAATAATGTATCATATACTTGATTGACTAGCTGCTGCAATTTATCTTAAGATAAATTATTAACAGTATTCACAACTTTATTAATTCAGGTGAGATTAATGTTCAGAGCATTCTTGATCTTCAGTTTCTTTATCTTGATCAGAAATATAATAGAATTAAAGCTTTGAAGAACAATCTTCTTCAGATGATGAAAGAGAGTATGTTTTTTGAGTAAATAATGCTGGTGCAGAAAATTAATATGATTGAACAGAGTTATTATCTGCTGGTCAGTACTAATACTGTCATAAAAATATTTTGTTATTATATAAAGATAATTAAGCTGAAGATACCACAATACTAATATGGGCAATATTTATTTGTGATTATCATATTTCTTTGCAATCTCAATCTGCTGTGTATAGCAGTTCTGAATAAACTCACTAGTTTTCTGATCATCATATACTAAGTGTAAGTGGCCAAACAACTAGGATTGTATTCACTAGCTATCTGCAGGTTCTGTACAAGGATAATTACTTAAGGAAGGAAAGGGAAAGAGAATAGTAAACATGGGATGAAAGGGGTTTTGTGTGTTGTCACTTAGCAAAGCGGCCAATAATTATTAATGAAATAATATTATTTACTCTATCTGCTTGTCTGATCTGATCTTGTAGTGATTATTATAAACTGAAATAGTATAGATACATGTGTCTGTATGTCTGAAGAAATATTACTCATATTCAGATTATTATTAAGAACTGATAACTGAAACTGACTGAATATAAAACATTATTTCTGAAAAGCATTTAATTCAATCTGAATAACTTTACTAACAGCTTCAGTAGTCAAGTTCAATAATTGAGTATTGTTTTTCAAAATTTCTGTAAAATAATAATCATTGATCAAAAAACTGATCAGCTGAGTGATCTGTTTAGAATGATAGTGTTGCTGATATTTCTCATGATGCACAAGTTATTTTTTTGTAAGATAAGAAAAGATTTAATTAAATAGATGGAGAAAGACAGAAAAAATCTCCAGTTTACTTGAATAATGAAGAAATTTTGAACTGATCAGTTTATTGTATATGAATTTGATCATTTTACATCATGATTCTGATAATTCATTATCTTTGTTGAACTCAATACTTTCATCAGAATTACTTGAGACAGATTCATTAAATTCATCAATTGAAATGAGCTTCTCATTCAAATTTATAATATTTATATTCACAATAGATTTATCATTTCTGTCTGATTTGAACAACTCAGAATCTGAATTATCTATCTTAATTATACTTGAAGCAATAACTGCCAGAAAATAAGCATCAGATTCATCTGTACTTTCTTTATTATTTTCTTCTTTTTCAGACTGAGCAACAGTATTAATATCATGTTAATTCTGATCAGTAATTTAAGTAGCAGATCTTGTTATCTGTTATTATTATGATGAACAAAAAATATTGAGTTCAAGACTCTTATGTGCTGTGAACTGAATTAAATATTAAGAGTTTGATGAATTTTTGAGATAATTATGACTGTTGACAGAGCTGAATATCTGATCTGAAGTTAACTAATTTAATCAAAAAGAATAACAAGATGTTATGGCTG
>LJPH01002961.1:0-41852 GCA_001430925.1 Byssoonygena ceratinophila
CTGACTGAATTGAATTTATGAATAAATAAATTCTGGATCATAATCCAATATAATAACATACAGATAATAAATTTTATAAATACAGATATTATCTGACTATAAATCAAGCTTCATCATGTTGATATTCATAATTACTGACTTTGACAGAAAATTCTTGAGAGATGAATTCAAGTTATGTATATTTTGATAAATGACATGATAATTAACAAATTAATAAAAATTTTTCTGAAGAAGAAATTTTAACAGTTTTATCATCAATTAAATTTCAAGAATCTTACAGTAAAAATCAAAGAAAGATAAGCTCACAAGCTTCATGAAGAGAATATGATTATAAATAATAAAACAGATAAAACTGATAAAGCAGATAAAACTGATAAAAAGAATAAAACTAATAAAATGAATAAAGCTGATAAAATCAGCTTGTCTGAAGAATCTCAGCTTGTCTGAAAGATTTATTCAAGCTGAGAAAATATATTAGAAATTACAGTTCAAATCAGTTGATAAAAGAATTGAAGAAAATTACTGATGTTGGCATAAAGAGTTGGAGAAACTAATTAAGCTGATTCTGACTTTCTGTCAAGAAGAAAATCTCTGTTTATATGAGATCCCCCAAAACAGGTAATTAGAAGATCAGAGCAATACAAGCAGTAATCTCAATATATGGTAGAATTCAACAAGTAGTGCCCTTTGGGAAAATCCAGATTCCCTTTTGACTAGTTATAACTTAGTAGTTAGTTAGGTAATCATGTCGGGTGAGCTGGACGCCAGCTGCTTTCGGCTAGTGTGCGGGGAGAGGCTGATAAGGTTTCAGACTGCTGATAAGCAGCTGATGTCATCGTGAATCACCATCACAGCTGTGCAAAAGGTATTAATTGTCTCTACAGAGTAACCATCAGGCTATTATTACTTTCTCAGTGAGTGTTTTGGCTGCCTAGTTCTCATTGCAGTTCTTTTCCTCCCGTTCATATCCATCCCCCTCCTTCGACCCAAGCTGGCTAATCTCGGATGCCCTCGAGCCCATCCATTAGGCGCAAATGCATGATGCTATGTATTTGAATGGTGTAGGTACAGTACTTATATGTACATGGCTCCTTGGACCATGGAGTGAGTTGCCTTCATTCACTCTTAGATTCCTGGTCCAAACCATCTGTTGTATGAGGTTGATGCCGTCAGCTTAAGCGTCTAGAGCCGGCCAGATCCGTCAGTTTGAGAGACGGACCAAAGGGCTGTTATAGCAGCAAGGAAGAAGATGGAAATATACGTATATAAATGTTAGGAACACAAGGCAAGTCTGTTCTAGGCAGCTGTAACCAACCAAACTCGGCGTTGGGTACTATACCATACTGCATGCGTAACTACTACACACATATGAATACAGTACGTACCCCACCTCAACTCAACGTCTCTCCCTCCCTCCCTCTCTCTCTCCATCTCTCAGACACCAACCCACCGCATCAGCTTCACCCTCCCTTCGTCGCCTCATCGTGCCGTGTAATGACTTGACTTTATCCTCTGTCATCTCCTTCTCTTCCATGTTGGCTATCCGCGATACTCCACACCCTCGGCGAATCATCAACGTACGTACACGTGGAGCTCCTCACTTTGATCGAGGAAGGGCTGCTGTCGGTACAGCCAACTCTCCCTTTTCCTCCATCGTTACTTTTCTCTCGGTACCTCTCGACTAGCTGGAGGTTGATCTGTGCTCGCTCAAAACAGCTCCTATCCAACCTTGAAAGACTCGACGCCCGAACCCCCGCCCCTCAGCGGCAACCGACCCTGATTCGAGCCCAGAGCTCCTCATATTGTTGTTTGCTTGGATATTGACCCCCAGGCAAACGTTTGAAGACGGAGTCATGGCGAACAACGAGTGTACGCGAAATATCCGTTCGGCTCTATGTTATATAGTACTGATACGTTTTCATTCTAGTAGTTCTGGCTTTGCGGTGTCTGAGTGGCACTAGGTCAATGCTTGATCGGATAATCAGTCTGAACGCCGGCACCTATCGCATTATCATCGGCCGCGCTTCCAAAATTCAAGAAAAGCAGCTCATTCCGGGCCCTGGCAACCTATGGTTTGAAAATCCTGTTCTCTCGCGCAATCATGCAGAATTCTCTATCATTGCTAAACAGGAGGTATGGTTCATTCTCAACTCACCCCACCTTCCTTTCGAGGGACACTATTGATTTTCCCTTCTGGGTGTTTTAGGAGGCGTATTTGATGGATACCAACTCAATGCATGGAACATGGGTGAACGATCGCAAGCTTATGACGGGGAAACGAGTTCTTTTGGAAGATGGTGACGTTCTTACTTTTGGGGCTAGGGTTACTCGAGGCAAAGGTATGTTGATGAATAAACAGGAACGATGTGACCTCAGTGCTAATTAAGCCGCATTCAGAGGCATTCGAACCTCTCCAAGTCCGTCTCGAACTATCATGGGATAGAAGAATTGGCGAATTGTAGGTTTATCGTGATTACATCGGATATGATTTCTCCCTCCGTTTTGGTTTTTTTTTCTATCTGATTCTTACTCTATTGCAGAAAACCCACAATAGGAGAGAAAACCATTTCTTCTACTCGACCGACGAATATGTTTGTCGTCCCCGACGACGATTATGAACCGGAAACAAACAACGTTGACGTTGAAGCCAAACACGAGTGCGACTCAGAACTTGGAAACCAACCCTCGATCTGTTCAGATGATGCTTCGAACATCCTAACCCCTAATTCGTCCGCAAACGCCGCCAGTGACGTTTCTCCATTGACTTCGCCTGTGGCCCATGTTGAAAGATGTTCCACCGAAAGCCGAAACCTACGAGATACGTACGTCAGATCGGAACGAGTAGACTTCGATATTTTTTGTGAAGGAAATGTTAGCCCTATCCGCGAGGACAATATTGGGACAGTGGACAATGTTTCGGCGGACGCTGATCCTGTCGCTGCCGACGAATCCGGATCTGACGTTCTGTATGATTCTGGAGCGGAGTGTACCTATTCTTCAGAGGATGATTGGGATGAAAAACCAAATAATGATGACACTGTCAAAGAAGACGCGAATACGGGCGGTGACATTGATCCAAATGATATTCCTCTTAGCCGTATAGGCGAAGAAGCTCTCCCGTCAACCCCGGAGTCAATGCAACCTGACGAGCAGCCGACTGCCGCCGTGCCTAATAATGTCCAATCAATTCCGCAGTTGACAGGCAAAGATAATGAGGTGCTACCGAGTGATTCATACATGGGTCATTTGCCACAATGGCCGAGAAAGCCCTTGCAAGTGTCTACTGATGAAGAATTGAGCAACATGACCTCCACGTATCTGCATTCACTTACAGACAAAGACGCGCGCGGGAGAGCTGAAAAGGCAACACCAACAGAGGGTAGCCATACATCGCTCATGAGAACGGTGGACTCTGGAATAAAAGGCTGGCCCTCTTGGCCTACTGTACCCCAACGGCTTGAATTGCAAAAAAGCATCCCTTATACTGAGGGGCCATTTGCGGGAAGTACGTTGGCGGTTGCCCCTCTGGATGATATAATTTCCAGCCGTAAAGATCCGCGCCCTCAGAACGTGGACTACTGGCAAGAATCTTATCTAGCTAAGCCAGCAAATATTTTCTCCGATATGGAGATGGGTTGTAGCAGGTCTTCAGAATTGGCATGCTCGCAAGATACAGGTTGCATGTCATGCAAACATAACGTGCAGTATTTTAATATAGGGAACCATACCGGACCGAATAAGTTTGATACCAAGTCCAAAGAGATCCGGAATCAAACGGGCCAAGATAGGTCCTTAAAAAGAAAAATTGATGAAGCGGATATCTCAAGAAGCCAAGGCAGTGATGCAAGTCACGACAGTGAAGATTTGCCGGACGCACAACCCAGACAATTTGTTTCTGCAGCAGAGGCTGACTCACAATTTACTGAACTTACTTCTGGAGAAACCAAACAAGCAGAGGATAGTGCCGCTGTCGGCAATGTTCAGCACAGAAAGCGCGCAAAGGTTGCCAAGGAACGACCTTCGCGCATGCAAAGTTTTTCTCGATACGCGGCGACCGCTATGGCAGGTGCAGTTGCGGGGGGAGTGGGAGCCATTGTAGCTCTGGCATCTCTGCCTCCAGACTTTTTCAGTTAAGAACCAGATTGCTTTTCCATTGGGAATTTGATTTAAGATGGATTGTCACATCAACAGAATCATTCCGCGACCCTGCGGGTGCACAATCCTATTACTAAGTAACATTATTTAATATTCCGTGGGAGTTTCCATTTCTCTACCTATGGCAATGGTTGATATTTTATTCTCCTGAAGGCTTGCGAGGTATTAACTAGGTGTTAGTTATGGCGTTCGAGAGGTGGATCCCCAGTATCTTGGTCTCTTTTTTTCGAGTTCTATTGTTGTTTACCCATATCATTTCCTCTATTGAACAATCTTGCTATGTTATGAATTTTATCAACAAAGGGGTGAACTGCATAGATCCATGGGTACGGAGTATAGCTGGTCAAAATCCAAGGTTGGCCGAAAATTCAATGAATTTGCCGGAAAAAAGCATTATGCAAATCTAGGGCTCTTCTGGAATCTCGTTGACCGAAAACCATGTTATATTTCATCTTCCACTGTCATATGTGAGAACATGGAGCATCGGCAAGTAGCAGCTGTGGGGATCTGCCAGAACCATTAGATACCGAGCATCAGAAGCTCTCACCACCCTTGACTGAAAAGCAGCCCATAGAAAACAGAGCGAGTTCTAGAAACAACTGCATGGTACCGATCTAGTAATAATGTGCCTTATAATAAATCAGGAAGTAAGCCTTTAGCTTCATCCAGTGTTCACTGCTGGCAGATCATTCCTCCGAGTCAAATGTCAAACTTTCGGCCAAGACGACAGCAGATCTCTGACCGATTCATAAGAAAGAGGTCAACCTGAGGGACATCCTATACATTATGAAAGTTTCCAAATATCATGCCACGATACTGCGGCGAGAAATCTAGATGGCAGCTCTGTCAGCAAAGCAGTCTATAATGCTGCCAAGTCAACTATGTGACCCGAAATAATGCCGGTCGACGTCTCGTCCAGAATCAAAAGGAATCTCCTTCTTGGGAAAAGGCATAGCAACATGGGATTAAATTGACGGCGGTATAGCCATGCTGGAACAACAAGGGATGTCTAGGCATTGACTTAGTTATGCGTGACTGGTAACACAAGGCAATTGCCAGGGACTCTGCAAGGGTATCATTTAACTTGACGTCCCGCAGCCAAGGCGATCAATATAAAAGACCGTCCTTTTTCTTTTTTTTCTCATTTCTTTGGTTCACTTTAGGGATTTTCGTTGAACCCGAGCCAATTATGCAACGAGTGGCTTTTCGGGTTTGCTTTCACTTTAATATGGATCGCAGTTCGCGGCACCGGCGTCAAAAACGGGTTATAGCGAACACCAGACCCGCCTGTGCATCGGCTTCCCCGGATGTCGTAGGGCGGCGTTGCAAGTCACAGGCACCTCGAGGTCAGAGTATTGGCTCGGATGTCGGCATTAAAACAAGTGACTCATTGTGACTGTCGCTGATTACCATGCTGCTGTCTCGGCAAGTGGACGACCCAGGTGTAATAAGATCGATTGAAGTTGAATCGCAAAGATCAAAGATTGCTCGAGTTTTACCGCGAGTGTGCGGGCCTGAAATGCTTTTGTCCATTCCCCCACGCTGGCGGTTTGAATAACGGAACGTTTGGTATGTCCAAGTGTATTCTCGCTGGAAAAGGAAGACCTCAGGTAGGATGTTGGCCGGCAATGGCATGGCTCAAAGGGCAAACGGTTCATGGGTTGACCAGCTTCACCGACTGGCCGCTGAGCCGAGGCTCTTGTCTCTATAATCAATTCAATGACCACTAGTTATGTGTGTAAGTACAGTACAGATGTATAGGAGATATGCCGAGCAACACTGAGCCACGAGACAAATGCTGCTGTTCAACTCTCCCCATTCGGACGGCTGCATCCGCGGCTGAGCCTTGAAAGGTCAACGTCTTTGACCTCGCCGTGTATGTCTCGCCCAAGTCTCTAGTGTGCAACAGGTATCACCCGACAAATGACGAGCTGCCAACAGGGAGAGAGGCCGTTGAAGGAGAATTCGCGTTGTTGAGAAGTCAAGAGAAGAAGACGTGCTTAGTCAGCTGCGGACTGTCACTCTCCCAAAAGAGATTCAATTCGACTTCAACCCAACACAACAGCATCGCTTCTCGTGTGTTGCTGCACATCATCACAAAGAAAGGGATCATCCTCTCTGTACGGAGCCTAGAGGTGAAATACATTTCAATGTGCCCACTCCTACGATCTGGTGTGTGTCTCAGGCCATGCATGCATATACGCTGCACTCGCAATCTCGGATACCCGCAGGCAGAGTCCCCAATCCACCCGTTCTGACTCGTTCTTTGTGATGAGAATGCGTGTCGAATGGTGGCCGGCTTTTGAAGAAGTGGCGTGCTCAACGGTGTTTGAATTTAGCCACGGACAGCCTTCCCTTCCTCCCTCTCCGGCTGGGGCTGTATGTTTGCAGATTCAAGTTCCTCTTCTACCTACACAGTACTCCGTACATACCTCGTTAAAATAGTGTTTCAGTTTAGGACTGATTCGACTTCAGCCAAAGGATTGGGCAGCGAGGCTTCATGCCGAGTTTGAGACGCTGCAGGACATGCCTTTGGGTAATCCTGTCTCTCCTCCATTGAGCTCGCCGCCTTGCACATCAGTTCTTACTTTCCCCTCCTCTACCTCAGAATCATCATTCAACCAGCTCTCCCATGAGAAATGACATCAGGCAGGCCAAGCGAAATAGAGCATTCGGGGATCCGCCTGAACCGTACCGATGCCTAAATACGAGCACATGGGGTCTTATTGATGATGCGCCGTTTCTCACTTACGGAGAACTTTGCGTTAGAGCCAATGTTTCGATTTCGAAATTAAAAACGGGCCCCCCGCGATTTCTGCAGTGGCTCTTTATGGCTGCCCTACTAAGGTTCATTAGTTGCTAGTCTTGGATGTTAGAGTGTCATTCCATTTATGTTTCTCTAACAAATATCAGGCCTGTTTCTTCTCCGACGATTCTCGAATCTGTGACTGGCTCTTTTTTGACCTACCCTTTGCGGCATTACCGAATTCAACGGGATGATATTGATTGATAACTTCAGCCCTTGTTCTTCTCTGTGCCTCGGTGGCCGCTGCAACTTTAACCTTCTTGGGGCATTGCAACTTCTATTCTCGGCTGTGTCGTACAAAGGAACATATTCCATATCCCCCAGCATCGGTTTTGGCGGTGAGAACTGGCCCAGGGTTGATCGTATTACCCACGAAACAGCGCCTTGATTGCTCACTGGCTCCCGCTCAGCTGGATCGAGTCAGTGACTGACCCAATTTCGGCCGCCGATACCAGATGTTCCTCCGTATTTTCCGAGTTGTACGGGGCTCGGATTGGCCTTGCTTCAGTTTCGGTCCGTGCAGATGTCATTTCAAAAAATTTTCTTCTTTTTGTTGCTTTCCTTTTCCGATTAAGAACAGGGGTGAATTATCGATGTGCCAGCAAGTCGTCATTCCATATGCCCACGTGTCATCCTATATTCTCCTTTATCACAAACCAATGGCTGGCTGATACTATTAAAATCCGTGAGAACATGGTTGACCGATGTCACCTCACCTCGCTTACCGATTTGATGTTGATTCTTAATTGTCCAATCTCAACAGCCTTCTTCCTACTTATATTCTACCCCCATTGTAAGAGTCTCTTGACCAGAGGTCCTGCTGACCGCTTTTGCTTTTTGCATTCTTATAATCAGCTCAAAGAGTACGGGGTAGGAAAAAGTGGGATGAGGTGTTGCAGATTGTGCTTGGACGGATCCCAAGAAGTTCCGTTTCATCTGTCTTTTCAAACCTTAGGCTTTGTAGCTTGTCTACAATGGGATGCCTTCTTTTAGAGTCGCACCTATGGTATATCTTGTTTTGGGAGTGACACAACATTCTTTTGTTTTAAGTGACTAAAATTACTTTGCTATCAAATGTCTTCGGGCCCTTGTTCACCACAGGGCTATCATGCCAATTGTCCACTCAGTGGTGGTTCTTTGTGGTATGGGATAGGATCTCTATAAATATCCTAGCTCCTCCTCAGTGTTGTTTTCTAGGTTCAGAAGAAGATGCACACTTGCTTTCTCATCGGATTCTTTGGTGATCAGACAGTCTTGATCTCCCCATCTTTCTTAACTGGCTGTTGTTGAACACATACAAGGCGGTGTATTGTCCCCCAACCTGCGTCTTAATTTTCCACTGCCACGAATACCCCTTTCTCGAGACTTGAGATGTCGCAGAACTCGGCACCATCCTTTCTGTCGGATACCCACTGGAAGACCTGTACTAACGGCAAAATTGTCGTGACATGTCGGACCTGCGCCGGCAATCCTCCAAGGTGATAATGCCCTTGATTCCCAAAACTTGCATTATATTCTGCAATATTTAATGACTCCTTTTTTCAGAGTTAGGAGCGAACCATGCGTTTCTTGTCAGGGCTACGGATTTCAAATGTCCCCTTATCCGCACTGCCAGCTCAACCCTGCCGGTCCTGTTGCCGGTGGAGCTGCGAGACCCCACCTGAATGCCCATTTGCCTGGCTCAGGTGGAAGGCATGGTCCCGCTTCACGTCCAGAACTGGGTACCAGAAGCTGAACCTACACAGTAATAGAGTATGGAGAAGTGTGGTTGAAGCTGAAGGAACGGTCCATTCTGAGCTTGGACCCTCACTTTCGTTATAGCTGCACGAACTCTCGCGATGGGTTCTCCGGCCTTTTCTTTAAATATCAAGTCCGTGTATTTGTTAAAGTTGTGACGAAGAGTAAACAGTCTCTCGGTTCGGCGTCAATATTGGGGACCTGGTTTGGTGGTGAGAAGGGTGGTGTGCCAAGCGACGTGGGTTAGTTAAGTTCAGGAGTTTCGTTTAAGGGATATCTTGCGCAAGACACATATGTAACAGTCATTCGGTACTCAGAACATATCCAAACCATTGTCCATGGACACTTTGATGTCGGTGATATGATAGCCACCGTATATACAAATGTTCGCCTGTTTAGACTCGCAAGACAAAATACGTATTCAACGAGTCAACGGCGCTGGAATACTGACAATCCTCTCCGTGGAAACATACCAGAGAGCAAATTCACATATAGTAGTTAAGCCCGCATGCTTTACGATTGTCCATGAAGGCAATGCAAGTCGCCGAAACACAATTATAGAAAAAATTATGTAAATGGAATGATCGTCGCTTGCTGTTATAGGCGATACAAATCAATTCTCTCTTCCCAATGGCTCCAACGCCTCCTTTATAAAGTCACCTGCGTTCAACAGCTCCGTGCTACCATATACAACTCTTCGTTGCGGAGCTCCGCTGCCCCCAGAGCCTACACCAACCCCACCACCACCACCACCAGACGGCTGTCCTACAGCACTCCCCCCGCCACCAGTACGCTTGACCCAATCCTGTAAGTTTCCATATTCTTCCATGCTTCCACCACCTACAGTGAATACAATTGCCTCATTGAAACCTTGACGTCGTTGGCCAAACGTGGCGCTCGTTCCGGACCCGGATGATCCTGTAGACCCGGCAATCCCGGCCTGTGTAGTGTTACGTAAAGATGCTGACGGAGGCATGGCGCCGCGAGCATTGGCGCTCCGGGGGTCAAAGTAAAGGTAGTTTTCTGTCTTTGCTATGGCGGAGCTGGATGCGGATGCTGGGTCCATGACGGATTCGGTGATTTTGGTTAGGGTGAGATCTTTGTTTACGGGGAGGAAGTTCTTGACGCCGGAAATCAGGGAGTCAAAGTTGGCGCCGAGCGCGCCAGACGCGATTCGATCTGTTAGACGGTTGGAAAGAGATGAGAAGCCACGGAAGAGATCAGACGAAGGTGGCTGTGGAGCGGTGGCGGAAGTTGTCATCATTGTCATACGCGTGATCTCGCGAACGCGCTTGACGTATACGAGGGAAGATATGTCGGTACACCCAGCTTGCACTAAAGCTTCTTCGAACCGGGTTAATTCAGCGCGAGAAAGATCGGATTCTGTACTAAGGAACCATATTAAGAACAAACGAAGTTTATCGACGGGATCACATCCACGGTTAGGGTCAGCCAGGATTTCTAGCATCTGTTTCTTGCTCTGTTTACCGATATTCTCTTCCATCTGGAAAAAATTATCCAACTGGCGATCCTTGATGCCTTTTAACAAAGACGTTGCGATATTCATGTGCATGTCAAGAATAGCCTTGCGTTCGCGAAGTTCCGGCAGGAGAGTGATCGCAGCCTTTAGGTGCTGGGCAGAGGATGACGTGTCGTTCTGGAGATCCTCGATTGAAGACGCTCCGGTTTTCTTGGTGATCTCGTTTGCGTCCTCTTTATATCTGGTAAGCTCCGCATCGATATCTTCAGCCACCTGTGGGAACGGCACTCCAGCATTGCGGGCCCAAAAGAAGTCATTGGCGGTGAGGTCATATGAGCGTTTTGCAATCCCCTTGGCAGGATTGGACTCGTCAATGGGAGCTTCCATAGAAATGCGATTCAGGTGCATCGTCAAAACGTCGTGAACAAGCGATTGATAGGTCCAAGAATGTGAAAGCATGGGAACCAAATCCAGATTACGGTCCACGATAATGAGTACTGGCCTGGCGGGCGGCACGCCTACGCCTCTCTGGTTCCCACTAGAAAAAAGATTGTCTCTTGAATTCAAGATATGATCACGTAGCCTGCGATCAAGCTTTGTAGCGATTAGCTCTGCCGCACCGCCTTTCGGACACCTGATGATTGGGATGGCACCTATAAGATATTAGTGACCCAACGACGCTGGTCGACTGATATAACCTGGCTTACCCATAGTGACGCTAACGCTGAATAGACCGCTGACAATTCTGTCTACTAACGCGTCGAGATCCTCATCCTTTGTTTGCGCGCTATTTATTTTCCAGTACGTATCTTTCTTCATACCCAGGCTAAAAAGGTCCGGCTCTGCTACGATAAAATTCAAATATTGATCGTAGACCTGCGCCACTTTATCCGATGTCCCTGTCGTGGCGATCTGTGACGCAAATTCTTCAAGGAGGGGCCGTGGAACGGACGAAATGAAGTTGACATATGCAGGCGCATATAGGCCCTTGGAGAGATCGGTTGTTATCATCTGAATATTTTCGGGGGTAGGTTCGACAAAGTAAAGTGCTGGAACATCGGGAATAGGATAACGGCGGGAATTTATATTACTAGTCGCAGTCAGTTGGCACAACACAACATCGGCCACTGTGTCTTCGGGACAGGGACACACACAGGTGGATGGTAACTCCCCAGCTCCGAAGATCGTTCACCCGTAAAACACTGCTGATAACATCTCTACCCAAATTGTCGAAGACAAGAACCTTCCATATCGGGTCGCCATCTTCGTTCAAAAGAGGAACCGTGTGTGTGACGGTTCCGTTTGTTGTAGTGGGCTCATTGCCAAATTCCGTGATTTGGGGGGGCTCATGGTTCAAGTTCAGGATCCTTTCAATTGCCGCTGTTACCGAGTGAGAAAGCTTTCAAGATGACGAGCAAACTGGAGCGAAGGCTCCGGAGCCAAAGCAGACTTACCAACCTGTCGTTGTCTCAGGGAAAACGGACTGGCGGCCATTTTGATGAAACTGAATCAAGGACGAAGACCATATGGCAATACTGAGAAGGCAATGGGTGACCGGGAAACTGTTCAGCTAGAAAGCTGTAGTCCACATCAAACTAGGCTGTGAGGCTGGCCAATTCATCATTCAAGCCAGCGTGCGATGTGCCCCTCCGTGAGCTTGACCTTTTATAGAGAGATGCCACTCACAGTTCTCCCTGGATGGCGACCAACGTCGCCCGCTGATGTAATCCGCTGCTGACTAAATTGCCTGGTCCCGTCACACTGTTTTTGATACTGTACTATACATACATACAATACGGGAGTGGAAGAGACGGTAAGGTTACTAGTGCGCCATTAGTCATCCAGGCGATAAAAACAGCGCTGCAAACCTGCGACATTCCATTTTTGACCTCAACTCACCTGCTTCACCTTTCGACCACACCTCTCCCCTTCGTCTTTTTTACCATCGGACATCTTTGTCTCCTACATCCTCTGTTCTCTCAGAGCGCTCTTTTTGCTGGCTTCCAGCTTCATCGTAAAGCAACGCTAACAATGCTGCAAAGCTGGACTTGATTTCCTGTTTAGCGCCCTGTAAGAACACCTTGACCTCGCGAGTGCAGAAACAGACCTGGAAGACGGTGTCGGATCGTGTGATTTGGTGGAGGATAATAACACCGGGATAAGTTAAGTGGGAGCATCTCCATATTCTAAGGAGAGCGGGAAAGTTAGGCTTCGTTCCTGAGTTGTACACCTGTCTGCCACCAGCAGCGTTCAACAGTGCCTCTCAACCGCAGTTCGCTGAGAGACTCGTTGATTTTAAAGAGAGAATCTTGTATTACTGTGCCTTCTGGAGGTACTATCTGAAATCTGAAGCTCAAATTGCCCTCATTAAGCAAACCAGCGGTTGTCGTGGAAAAGCGAACCCTTGACAGCAGCAAAGCAAGCACTCGGTGTGGTGGTGGAGCAACACAACGCAGCCCTGAATCGACCATCTCTTTTCTGTCTCTATTCACGGTGACCCACGCCCTGGCCATTGAAACCTTTTTCTTCTTGATTTAGCAAATGGATTAATACACCTCTACGCAGACCTTGGGTGTTTTCTTTTTCCTTTAAAGTCTTACAATACTGCTACAAATTGTGTGAGGTTTCTCTTGCTGTGTGAGCGAAATCAGTTCCTGGTCGGGAATTGTGGCTGCAGGCTGTGTTTAAGGGGGGTGACCGACGCCCACTCTAGAGTCCATCCGCAGACAAGGGGGCGCTGACTGGGTTTCTCCATCCTGTCGCTGCTTGCCCGGTGATTAAAGCCAACCATCTCTCGTCAAACAAGAAGGAAAACCATCACATCCCCATCCACTTGTCCCGATACGGCTAGCGCCCTTCTTCCGGCCCCTTCGCTGTCGGTCAATCATTCCTCCGGCCCTCCGTCACCGTCCCTCCCACGTGACCCGCCCGTCTCGCCCGAACCGGCAATCTTGTCGTCGTTCGACTCACGATGGACGCCGCCACAGATACAAACCCTCGGTCTTCCACAGAGCCAGTAGCGGGTACCTCTTTCTCAGGCGATTACTGGAGTGGTATGAGCTCCATATACCCGTCGAATCAACCGCACGATCAGCCCTTTGGAATCGGCTGGGACCATCCCATTTTCCAGCAGCATGAATCCCATCCCCAGCAGCCTCAGGCCCAGACCCCCGATCTCTATGCCCATCCTCAGCACGGATGGCATCCGACTTCCTTGCAACATGCTGTGGTTCCAGATCCGCAGCCGAACTTTGAGATCCAAAACCAGTACCGGATGACCTACCAACAACCGCATCCGCAATCTTCCACTCCTTCCTACGGTTCCTCGCAAACGAATCCACCTTATCCGACCTACTCCTTTGAGAACCCTGCGTATTTTCAGAGTCCTCTTCCCACTCACAACAATTCGTACCCACAGCCTCAAGTGGACTTGCAGAGGGCGACCCTCCAGAACGTCCCAGAGAATACCTTGGAGAACCATTCCACTCGTTACGCGGCGCCTCAACCCCTTCAGCCGAACATTCAGGTACTGTTTCATAGAACATATCACTCTTATTCAGACCATAAGCTAATTCAAATTCAGCCGAGACCGGTTCCATTCACCTCTGCCTATGCAGCACACTCTCCCGGGTATTCCAACACCATCGATCCCCAATTCCTCACCGCCACCCGTCATTCCATACTGCAGCCCGAACAGGCTCAAAGAAATGTGTTCGTTGTCAACCCGGCGGACCTTGAACGCCCCAGTAACGCTAGGTTGGTTTACCAAAGTGCTCCAGGAGCTAGGTACATGATTCTGACTTTGAGAACTAGAAACATTCAGGGTTTGAATGGCGAGCTGGCCAAATCCTCTGCTTTACCAACTCAGCATGCTCATTTCCTCCAGCCGAAGCCAATCAAAACAGGTAAACACTCTTTGTTTTGGAAACAGGCATCTTACACATTCCGCTAACTATCCTCAGCAGTCCCCGCGATTTACAAGGTTGAAAGACCCATACAACCGCGTAAGAAAAAAGAGACCTGGACCAAGCCGAAAGCTGCCGCAAAAGGGAACCTGATCAAAACAGTTAAGCTGGAAGGCGAGGACCAGTCAGACAGCGATAGTTCTGAATTTGAGATTGAAGACCCGCCAGAGACGTCCCCGCTTCCTCTGTCTCGACCTACCGATGTTGATTGTGGCGTCAAGTACGACGCGATGAAAATCGTCTGGTTTCCAAGAAATCGTCAGCCTTCAGCCCCCGCAATCAGGAACGCAATGGTATTGTTTTCGGACCTGGTCAAAAATATACGAGACGTCTGGAAGTCTCGGAGTGAAGCCCTTAAAGCGGCTGAGAACCAAAATCAAGAGGATAAAATTCCGGCAATCAAACGAGAAGTCATTATGCAGCGGCGACTCTTAGACATGATCATCAACACGACGCTTCAAACCGGTCACCCGTCCTATATTCGGAGGTACGTACTTGTTCATTTTTTGTTATCCCTCGTTTATGGCTATTTGCTTCGTCAGTTTGTCGATAGAAGCGTGAAACAAATGGAAGAAGGTTTTCATGTAGCCATGTCGAAGTTCAACCTTAAAACCGAACGCTGTCGCCTCAAATATGGATATAAGCCATGGAAGAAGCTGCAGAGAGCGTCTTGACCGAGCACACATGACTGTTGCTTGCGAAGTGCTCGTTACAGATAATTTAATGTTAAGGGGAATAATGCTTGGTCGAATATGGCCTGAGATTGTCTCGGCTCATCCATGGAACTACATAAACCCAGGAACAGCATGCAGCTTTAAGGCTTTATCCATACTTTCGTTTTTCCTTGCTTTAATGTGTTATGTTGAGTATGGTAAGATATAAATACTTATTGCTTGATTAATAGATTCGGCGAACATCCAATTATCGTCTCCGCATTTTATTCTTTCCTCTTGGACCGTCACACTGCTGCGGATAGCGATGGCCCGCTAACAGTCAATATACTCAAGGTACCCCCTATACTCTCACCCATATACCTCATTATACTAACGTATTTGTAGCTGATGGCCAACTTTATAACAATGGACCAAGCCATGCTGGAGAAGACGAAAAATGATAAGATTTTAATCCGGTTTGTCAAAAAGGGTGGCGAGATTATCAAGAAGCTTGCTCAAGTTATCCTTGACAATGCGGCTATGGCGACAAAAAATAAGTCCGAATCGTCCAAACCCACTTCAAAAGAAAGCACTCCGCAGACTACAGTTAAGAAGGAGGCGCCAGAAGTTCCGTATCCCCAGGTCGTGATTCACAATCCCACACCCCTAAATGCCAAAAAACGAATTCGAGACCCCGAAGATAGCAATGGTCCGGCGCAAAAGCGACTGGTCTCACCACCTAATACGAAAACGTTTTCAAAGCCTTTGCCTGCAAATGCAGCGATTATACAACGTAGTATCGCCGCGGGCAGTGACAACAAACCTGCTTCACAAAATCCTATCCAATATCTCAAGCCCAAGGCTAATATTATCACCCCAAAACCTACCCCTAGCCTTTTCAGTAGTTTGATGTCAGCTTCTAAAAAGCCTGGAACCTCCAATGCTGCCCGGGCTGCAGCGGCCGCAGCCGCTGCCAAAGAAAAATTAAAGTTCGTTCTCTTCTTTCTCATATCGCTTTGGTCCCTTTTTGCTGATGATGAAACAGAATCGAACAAGAGGCGCCACCCCCTCAACCAAGACCAACATTCTCGTTTGCAGAGACTTTGGCTGATTTGAGCAAACCCAAGGAGCAGGTTTCAGTAAAGCCAGCTGAGGAGATGCCTCCAGAAACAGAGGAGGAAAGGGCTAAAAGACTCAGAAAGGAGGAAAGAAGGAAGCTTCGCGTTTCCTGGAAGCCCGATGAGAGTCTTGTGGAAGTGCGCTTATTTACTCATGATCCTGAGGAAGAAATCGGCCGAGATGATAGCGCTAGGCGTGATGTTAGTGATCTCGCAGGAGAAGGCCGAACACTCAAAATGCATCGTGGTCTGGACGAATTGGACGACGAAGATGACGATGATATGTTGCCTTATCATCGCCCTTCAGGTATGCCGAGTAATCCTGTCTTTCTCATTATAATGATACTAACACCACATAGAAATCGATTTTATCTCTCTTGAATCCACTGATCGAGCAAACAATTTTTTCAAGACTGGGGGCGAGAATGCACCAAAAAGTCCTGCGAAGGAAGAACAGGAGCAGAGAGAAGCCAACACTTTAAGCGTTTTCTATACTTCCCCGGACGATATTCCCTCCTCACCAAAAGAACCACCAACCCCAGAGAAAGAAGAAGAATCGTATGAGCCTGAAGAAGACTTTGGACAGCCCAACGACCAAATCAAGGTACGTTGGTTGCATATCTCTCTCATCTTGACAATTACTAAAATCTCTTCATTCCACAGGCAAGATCTGCAAAATACTTTGCTGCGATGGCCGCTATTACTGCCAAAGCTGCTGGAGCTAATGTACCTCCGCCATCGGTTCCTGCAGCACCACCAACGCCTCAGGTCCATCCTCCTGCCCAAATGGACGTGACTGCCTTACTTCAAGTTCTGCAGCACAATCAATTACCTCAAATCCAGTCACAGCAACAGCAACAGCAGGCTCCACCGCAATCCAACGTTTCTGACCTAGAAAAGATTTTCAGTCAGTTTCGCGATCCTACCCAAACCCCAGTTCAGCAACAAAGCAATCACCTACCGCAACCCACGCCTTTATCTGCTTCTCAAGGCCTTGATTGGCAGAAGCTGCTTAACGTGATGGCCCTTCAGAAACAAATGCAACAAGCGCCAACCTTCCCTCAAGCACAAACCACCCAGGGCTCTGACCTTGCGTCAATCTTGGCTCAGTTGAATCCCGCCGTACAGCAAGGAGCACAGCAACGAACAGCTCAGTCATTTGGATTTGGCCAACAACCATCTATGCCTTATGAAAATCCGGAGCGGAAACGTTACCGCGAGGGTGGCGAAGCCCAGGACGCAGATGACAGTGGGCACGGGTATAATAAGCGTTTTCGGGCGAATGGCGATTCCGCGAAATCGAAAAAACATGTAAGGTCATTTGCTCGGCGTATTCAGAATTGAGGCTAAATGTGTGTTTGTTCACAGCCTAAAAGTGGTCTGGTTCCTTGTCGATACTGGAAAGAAGGTAAATGCCTGAAGGGGGCCGACTGCACTTTCCGACACGATCCTCTTGATTGAAATATTATGGTCACCGGACTGTATTGCACTTATTGACGCTATTTTGCATTCGAAGCATTCCAAAGCCCCTGCGTTTATTTCATGCTCGGCGTTTTGCTCTACGTACACTTATATCACGGACGGACAGGTTGGATTTGTCTCTGATTTCTACGCGGCTAATCAGCAAGGGAGATAGGTTCTGACGGTGGATTTGAATTGTACTTTAGCCGGATCTGGCGACGATTTTCTGCCATGTAACTTCTTATTGTTCTTTATTTCTGGCGAATTAGAGATGGACCGGTGGCTGGTGTTGTTGCGGTTGAGCGCGCATCGTTTCTCCGCGTCGGATTCACTTTTATGCATGGATTTGTGTTTTAAGATATTCTCTGCTTATTCCCCTGATGTTGTTGTGGTCTCGCGGGGGTTCTTATCGTCACCTAGTATAATAGATGCAACGATAATGTCATTTGTATTGGCATCAATGCCAGCGCTTCGGCCTACTTAATACTTGCCAAATATGATATTAGATCCTCGAAATGAATAGCCATACAGGTTTTTAGGACGAGGACCTAGGGAGAATGGTCACAAACGTACCCGAGAGGGTCTATCTTCATTCATCTATTAAATCCAAAAAATATGCTGGGCAAAACGTATGTCAGTTCAGTTATTTCGATAAGAAAGCCTGAAATGCCTTATGCTCGATGACCACATTTCCCACGGCCTGTAGCCTCTTCCTGCCTTCCTTCTGCTTCTCCAACAGTTTCCTCCGTCGAGTGACGTCGCTGGCATGCAGTTTCGCAAGGACGTCTTTCCGGTAGGGTTTGATGCTTTCTCTTGCAACGACTTTGTTTCCTACAGCAGCCTGGATGACAACCTCAAACATTTGTCGGTCAACGTGCTCTTTGAATTTGGTTACCCATTGTCTCCCGAGACGCGAAGCTTGGCTGGTATGAACGACACGCGAGACAGCGTCGACAGGAACCTTGTTCACCAATAGCTTCAGTTTGACGATGTTGCTTTTCCTCCAGCCGGATTCCTCGTAATCCAAACTTGCATAGCCCTTGGTCAATCCTTTGAGCTTGCCGAAGAAATCGTCGACGAGCTGGGCAAGTGGAAGCTGATATTTTAGAATAACTTGGGTGGCCGTGAAAAATTCAAGGCTCACTTGCTCACCGCGATTACCTTCGCAAAGCTCGATGACCTTGCCGAGGTACTCATGCGGAAAGGTGAGCGTTGTAAGAACATACGGTTCTTGAAGTTCCTCGACTTTAATGCGGACGGGGTCATCGTCTGGGAAATCAGCAGGGCTAGTGACAACCGTCTCCTCTCCGCCTTTCCAAAGTATTTTACAAGGAACGCTTGGTGGAGTAATGATTATGTTAGCCCCGTGCTCCTGCTGTAATCGGTCCTGGAATACAGAACAGTGCAAGGTCCCAAGAAAACCAAGCCGAAATCCCGCACCAAGAGCCTCCGAGGATTCCTTTTTCACGGTGATGCTTCGGTCGTTCAGCAACAATTGATTGATGCTCTCTTCGAGATGAGGGAAATCGTCTGAATTCACCGGATAGGCTGCCACAAAAACCATTGCCTTGGGCTCCTCGAAACCGGGAAGGGGTACAACAAGATTTTCAAACCCGACTTTGGTATATGTATCTCCAATCTTCGCCTCATGGCTCTGCTTCATGCCAGGATTGAAATAGGCGTAGCCGACTTGACCTGCTCGTAAGACAGCCTGAGGAGTCTGGTGTGGATACATGATACCAACTTCACCCACAGTGTACTTTTTGCCTGTGGCGAAGGATATCACTTGGTCTCCTGCCTTTATCTCACCATCAAAAACGCGTATGAGAAGGATGACTCCTTTATACGTATCGTACCAAGAGTCAACAAGAAGAAGCTGAAGAGGTTTTGTATGATCGCCAACCGGGCTATATGTATATGGGTTAATGGAACTATTATGCTTTGAAGGTTGGAAGTACGGAAAAGGAGAAACTCACGCGGGAATCTGCTCGACAATTGTCGGAAGAAGTTTTTCAACATTCAGACCTGTTTTTGCAGATACATGCAAGGCTTTGTCGGTGTCTAGCTCGAATGTGTTCTTCATTTGCAGCAATGCCCGTTCCGGGTCTGCGGAAGGAAGATCGACTTTATTTATGACTGGCACCAATTGTAACCCTTGCGCAAAGGCAAGATAGAAATTGGCGACCGTTTGCGCCTGGACACCCTGACTGGCGTCCACGAGCAGGAGAGCTCCTCCGCAGCTTGCGTAACTTCGCGAAACCTCCGCACGAAAATCGACGTGGCCTGGGGTATCGATAAGATGCAGCAAGTAATCATCGCCATTGTAATTGTATAGCATGGTACAAGTCTGCGCCTTGACCGTGATGCCGCGCTCACGCTCCACATCGAGTTTATCCAACACCTGTTTGTTCGAACCAGCTTCAATGGTCCCCGTCAATTCGAGGAGGCGGTCCGAGAGGGTACTTTTGCCATGATCCACGTGAGCGACGATGCAAAAATTACGAAACCGCTCAATTGGAATGGCGGCTATGCGCTGTTCGAGCTCCGACGGCGGCTTTTTAGAGGCGGCGGCAGATCTGTTCACAGAGCTGGCGAAAAGACGGAGGCAGTTTGTAAATGGCTGGAAGGAGAGAGGCGAGAGGCGAGGCACAGGGCGCCTCGGTGCCGTGATCAGCCATCTGGCCGACTGCAGACATCCTCGCATCGGGTTGGCAGCATTGAAAATCGACGCTTTGCTGTCTTGACTGGGCTTCTGGCTCCGCGATCGCGGTGAAAACAGAAGGCCAATATCGAAGACCTTTTCGCGTGGTCACGTGCAGCTAATTTAATTATGAGGATGAAGTTTAATTATCGCCGATTATCACCGGAGCGACAACAATGTAAATACTCGAATCTTCACTGAGAGGCATTCCAGCACAGACTGACTTCCACAACGAGAAAATGGCCTCTCAAAAGGACACAAGCAAGGTGCACAAGCTGTCGCTGAAAGGTACAAACATGGATCGCCTGTTTCTCCGTATTTTGCTCGTACTGACTGTTGCGATCTAGGTTCAGCGAAGCTCGTCGCGGAATTCGTGAGTGCCCCGTCAACACAGAGTAACTCGACGATTGTGTCTAACTCCTAGCAGTTTGAATACTCAATACACTCAATCTTGTAGGTCTCTCCAGCAACCATACCCTTAGTATCAGCGTCGCTAACTCCGGTCCAGGTTCCAGCGAGGAGTGTACCCCGCGGACGATTTCACAGCGTAGGAAGACCAATAAGCATCCACTGGATCTCGACGGCTAAAGCGTTCTGCAGGGTCAAAAAATATGGGCTTAATATGCTTGGTACGACTGGCCGTTTCGTCTGTTCGCTGGCTTCGCTAACTGGCCAACTTAGTGTCGGCGGACGACCAGGTCAAAGCCTACATTAAAAGGATAATGTCGCAGTTGAATAAATGGATGCTCAGCGGGAAAATATCAAAGCTTGTCGTGGTCATCACAGATAAGGAGACAGGGGACCACGTCGAGCGATGGCAGTTTGCTGTATACCACACCCTCCAGCCCTGCGAACTGAGCGTGTCCCACTAAGTACGGAACTAACCACGTCGGAAATGTAGGTCGAAATATTCAACAAACCTTCCCGAAACAAGTCGTCTCAAAGACAGGTGGATAACGAAAATGCTTCACCAAAGTATGCTTTAAGACACCCCTCTGTGTTCCCCAGCTTACATTGTTTTTCCCCATTCACCTAGTGATGTGAGCTCTTCGACGCAATCAGAGAAGTCAGAAAAGCAGATCCAAGAAGAGATCCAGGCGATCTTTCGCCAAATCACTGCCTCTGTGACATTCCTGCCAATGCTCGACGGGAACTGCACATTCAACGTTCTTGTTTATGCAGACGCAGACTCCGAGGTTCCTCTTGAGTGGGGGGATAGTGATGCTAAGGAGATCAAAAACGGGGAGAAAGTACAGCTGAGAAGTTTCAGCACAAATAGTCACCGTGTGGATACTATGGTCAGCTATAGGTACAGTACAATCAAACTCTCCCCTACTCGGTTTTTTGAAGTTTGTAACAGGGTAGTATACTGACCATCTATTGTGGATTGCCTGCAGACTCGCCGAATAAGTGTCATACGCTTGGGATGAACTGTGACAGCGGAGGTGTTTCTCGGAGGACTACGGATTGGAATGGCGCTGGGAGAAGTGATGAAACATACTCGATGTCTATTTTATGGGATGGAGATTTTTTATTTGGCCAGTCAAGTGGGTATCGGTCGCATTATCGTAAAAACAACCTATTTCGCACGCCTTTTGATTCTATGATCGTTTTTCAAATTTAGTCAACAATGAATAAAAACCAAAAAAAAGAAAACAAATGTCTGCGCACGACCGGATTCGAACCGGCGATTTCCGCATTTCAGAGGAGTTACGAGTGCGACGCCTTACCGCTTGGCCACGCGCGCCAGTTTTGTAGTTTTCGAGAACCAAAATTGGCATGTTGTAGCTAGTTTATGACGAGCTTAGTGACAGAAGCACGTGACACGTCCGGCCCGCAATTTGGAGAAATTTTGGAGTCATCGCCCGCCCGCAGAACGAACAGCGACCGCGATAGCGAGACAGCGCTCAACTGCACCATGTTCGTTGTTTAGATCAAGGTTTTATTTTTTCTTCGATTTCTGCGTTCCTCCGGTTGACTCGTGCACGCGAAACGCACCCGTCCAGCTCGTGTCATAGAGAAAAGCTTGACCGGTCCTCGTTGCCAACCCCGCCATTGACCTGATTCAAGTGACATCTGTGATAGCCCTCAGAAGTGACTGCCCTTGAGACCCATAACTGGCCGCCTACGTCGAAACATCTGAATCTCGTCGAGGTACATTACGTCCTATTATCGTCGAGACCTTTCCAAATCCTCCAACTAGATTTCAAGAGAAGACTGCTTCCTACCATGAACCCCTCCTGATCTGCGCGCACAATGCAGGTCGCGGACGCTGTCCCAGTAGACCCGGGCAAGGCCCAGGTCGTCGATAGGGCTCCAAAGGTTATCAAAGAAATTAAATTTGGCGTCTTGTAAGTGCAATTAACGTCATTCCGTTGCCAGACGAGACTGATGAACAATCTCCCAAATCCTTTAGAGCGAGTCAAGACATTGTAAGCCAGGCCCTCGTCGAAGTTTCAGATAGAAAGCTTTTCGACCTCGATAATGATCGTGCCGTTGCCCGCCATGGCCCGCTGGACGGGCGTATGGGAATCTCGAATAAAACGGGTACTTGTGAGACCTGTGGAGGCGGTTTGCAGGAGTGCAACGGCCATTTTGGTCATGTGCGACTTGTATTACCGGCCTTTCACGTAGGATATTTTAAGCGAGTGATCGGTATCCTACAGGAGATTTGCAAGGTGGGTATCATTCTCTTTAGTGATTACGGTGCAGACCTAGCTTACCATTGTCCGGCATTTTTTTAGGACTGCTCGCGAATTCTATTGCCCGAAAACGAGAGGCGCCTATTCCTCAAAGAAATGAGACGGCCAGGGATCGATAATTTACGGCGTATGCAAATCAACAAAAGGATCAACGACCGCTGCAGGAAAACTCGAATATGCCAGGCGTGTAATTCGGTTAACGGTGTCGTGAAGAAGGCTGGAACGAGCGCTTTGAAAATCACTCACGACAAGTTCCGTTCTTTCAACGCCTCGACATCCGCCAAAAAGATACCGCCCGCGAGCAAGCTCGTGTTTGATCAGTCTTTTGAAGAAGCCAAGCGGTCAAATACGGACATAGAAAAACACTTTAAGAAGGTACAGGACGATCTTAATCCTCTCAGAGTGCTAAAGCTGTTCCGCCGCATTTCAGATGAAGACTGCGAACTACTCGGCCTAAACCCAGAGGAAGTGAGGCCCGAAATGTTCCTTTGGCAATTTATCCCTGCTCCGCCGGTGTCGATCCGTCCCTCGGTGGGCCAGGAAGGTGCAAGTACCGAAGACGATTTGACTGCGAAACTCGGTGACATCGTCCAAAGCAACATCAATCTGAAAAACGCTATAAATAAAGGTGCGCCGGTGCAAACTATCATCGAATGCTGGGACTATATGCAGCTTCAGATCGCTGTTTATATCAATAGTGATGTGCCCGGTTTACAAAAGGCGGATTTTGGGAAGCCGATTAGAGGCATTTGCCAACGCTTGAAGGGAAAGCAAGGCAGATTTAGAGGGAATCTCTCGGGCAAGCGCGTGGATTTCTCCGGGAGAACCGTCATTTCTCCCGATCCAAATCTGAAAATAGATGAAGTCGCTGTTCCCCAGCTTGTGGCGATGAACATGACATATCCCGAACGAGTGACCAGATATAACAAGGAAAAGTTGCGGGAACGAGTCCGGAACGGCACAAAGGTCTGGCCTGGAGCAAACTATTTGTCCAAGAGAGGCACAACCTTCAAGGTCTTTTTGAAGTACGGTAACTTGAAACTCATGGCAGAACAGTTGGAAGAGGGCGACGTTGTCGAACGACATTTGGAGGACGGCGATATTGTACTATTCAATCGCCAACCCTCTCTTCACAAACTCAGTATCCTTTCCCATTTTGTTAAAGTTCGACCTCACAGGACTTTCCGTCTGAATGAGTGTGTGTGCAATCCATATAACGCCGATTTTGACGGAGATGAGATGAACTTGCATGTTCCCCAGACTGAAGAGGCTAGAGCCGAAGCAATGGAATTGATGGGAGTAAAGAACAATTTAGCTACACCGAAAAATGGCGAGCCCATCATTGCCGCTATTCAGGATTTTATCACGGCCGCATACCTGTTGAGTAGCAAAGATAACTTCTATGACCGAAGATCTTTTACTCAGATTTGTGGATATATGCTGCAGTCAGAGACGAAGTTTGATCTTCCCCCACCAGCAGTGTTAAAACCGGAAATGCTATGGACCGGAAAGCAAGTATTCAATATTTTAATGCGCCCAAACAAGGAGGACCCCGTCCTTGTCAATCTGGATGCTGCATGCAGAGAATTCAGGGCACCTAAAGGGACCCCCAGGGACCTCGACCCAAATGATGCGTGGTTGTGTATTCGAAACTCTGAAGTGATGTGTGGTGTCATGGACAAATCGACCATTGGATCTGGCAAAAAGGACTCCGTATTTTATGTTATGCTTCGTGATTTTGGGCCTCAGGCGGCAGCGGAAGGTATGAACCGCCTTTCAAGGCTCTCCGCCCGATGGTTTACGAACATGGGATTTTCCATCGGTATCACAGACGTTTATCCAGGCGACTCTCTCCTTGAAGCAAAGAAACAATTAGTTGAAGAAGCCTACGCGCAGTGTGACAACCTCATTCGATTATTCAAAGCCGGGAAACTTGACAAATCTCCTGGCGGTGATGAACAGCAAAATATGGAAAGCCAGATTTCTGGTCTTCTCAGCAAAGTTCGTCAACAAGCCGGTGAACAATGTATCGCCGAATTGAGCAAATGGAACTCTCCTCTCATCATGGCTTCGTCTGGGTCAAAGGGCTCTACTATCAACGTTGCTCAAATGATTGCCCTCGTGGGCCAGCAGATTATTGGAGGGCAGCGTGTGCATGACGGGTTCCAAGATCGAACTTTGCCCCATTTTCCAAAATATGCTCGTCAGCCACCCGCGAAGGGTTTTGTTCGAAACAGTTTCTTTTCTGGGTTGACGCCATCGGAGTTCTTTTTCCACGCTATCTCTGGGCGTGAAGGTTTGATTGATACCGCGGTCAAGACTGCAGAAACCGGCTACATGTCCCGTCGGCTCATGAAGTCACTTGAGGATCTATCCAGTCGATACGACGATACTGTAAGGAATTCGTCGTCTAATATTGTCCAGTTCCAATACGGTGATGACAAACTTGATCCGGTGGATATGGAGGGTACAGCGAAACCGGTTCATTTCGACCGCACCTTTACACACTCAGAAACCACTACATACGACAAAAGGGAACGTGGCTTGCTCCCATCAGAGATCATGGAACTCTGTCTTCGAATGCTTGCCCCTGAACGCGCCAAACTTGACCGTTATGATTTACTAGGCAACCATCTTGAATATACTGACCGCAGTGATCATGGTATCGATCAGCTTGAAAGTAATCGGGATTTCCTGCAGTCAATTGAAGATTATATTCGAGCCAAAGTCACACGGCTTGGCCCTGTGACCGGAACTGAATCGGATACGATTGAAGGCCAGCTAGCACTGTCGCATGCGGTTAAACTGTCAGCGAAGACGCTGACGGCCTTTATTAAGTCTTGCTTGACCAAATATAAGAAAGCCCAGGTTGAACCCGGCCACGCTGTCGGTGCTGTCGGTGCACAATCTATCGGTGAACCTGGCACGCAGATGACCCTGAAAACCTTCCATTTTGCGGGTGTGGCTGGCATGAGTATCACGCAGGGTGTTCCCCGCATTAAAGAAATCATAAACGCTTCAAAAGAAATTAGTACACCGATCATTACTTGTGAGCTCGTCAACAAAGAGGACGTACGAGCTGCTCGAATTGTGAAGGGTCGTGTTGAGAAAACGTTTATCAAAGACATCATATATTACATTGAAGAGGCCTGGACGGGTTCGGTTGCATATATCAACATTAAAGTTGACTTTTCCACCATCCAATCCCTCCAGTTGGAACTCACTCTTCGTGACATCCTCAGCGCGATCAAGAAACATAAGCGTTTCAAATCAGACGACCTGAAATTCCGCTCCTTTGGATCACATATCCACATTTTCGTTGATCAGGCCGCTACCAAAACCTCTCTCTCCAAAACCGAACAGGCTGCCACTGGTTCGGATCCCTACATACGCCTTAAACATCTCAAACGCATTCTACCTACCATTCAAGTTCTCGGTCATCCTCGATGCTCGCGGGCGATTATCCGCACCGACGAAACCAACACCCTTAACACTCTACTTGTTGAAGGTTATGGTCTTCGTGCTTGCATGACTACTGACGGTATCTACGGTACTCGGACACGGACTAATAACATCATGGAAACCAAGGACGTTCTGGGCATTGAGGCGGCGCGCACCACCATCGTTGACGAAATCAGCGATGTTATGAAGGAGATGGCCATTGATCCTCGTCACATGCAGCTACTTGCCGATGTGATGACATACAAGGGCGAAGTTTTGGGAATCACACGCTTCGGGCTCGCGAAGATGCGCGATTCTGTTCTACAATTGGCGAGTTTTGAAAAGACTGCTGATCATTTATTCGATGCTGGTGGCGCGGGTAGGACGGATCTGGTTGAGGGAGTGTCGGAGTGTATTATCTTGGGAAAAAGTGTGTCATTGGGAACGGGCGCAATGGAAATGGTTAGGGCGATGAATTTTTACGAAGGCCAGATTGGGAAGAAAAAGACTGTTTTCGATGACACCTGGAGGGATGTTTGTGAGATGCCGGTGAAGGGAAAGAACAAAAGAAAGGCATGAGTAGTGTTTCGTATTGGCCGAGTTAGCTAGGACGGTGGTGCTCTTGATAGAAGGTCGTTGTTGGAATGTATGTACATACATATATCAACGATGTGATGAAATAAATATAAAAAACGCTATTTATTGAGCATAGAGATAACTAATACTGCAATATTATAACCCTATCTATCTGCCCTAAGTTCTCATCTCCGTACGAGTAAGAAGTTCAACACCCTGTTTCAACGTATTTGTAGATTCCCAACCTGTTCCCTTCCGAATCTTCGGCATACATAATTTTTCCATGGTCGCCCTCTGGAAACTCGCCGCTCAACCTTTTTCCACCGTTGGCTACGATGGACTTTTATAGCAACCTAGTTAGCATCATCATAATGATCACAGAAAGAAACGGTGGTGTTCAAGGGTTATATGAAACTTACCTCCATACATTCCTCCAGATCATCCACGATATAATACAAAGTAGTACCCGGCTTGCCGCCTCTCCGATCGCCAAAACCTTCGCTCCCGTCACCCTTCTTATATTGCTGCATAACCTCCTCCGAAACCAAACTAAAGCCGCCGCCCAGATGACCGAGTTTGTCATCTGGGAAGCGAAAAAGTGCGACAGTCTCGTTGCAGGGACTGCCCTTTTCAGCGGCGAGCTGGGCTTCTGATTTGGCTGGCATTGAGACGAATGTCCAAGAAAAGACGCTGGAGTAGAACCTTTGGGCTTTTAGGAAAGATACAGGGTTAGTGAAAGGGCACGTCTGTAGATGGGCTGTAAAGAGCAGCGTCACCTCGTTCAGGGTTTGTGGTGGGAATTTCGATCCAGCAAAGGGTGCCACTGGCCGGAGGAGTCCAGGATGGTGCCATAGTTGGCTTGTCTTTGATGCCTTGTTGCCTGTAGGCTTCAAGTGAAGGGATATGTATGCGTCGTGGCAGAGAAGCTTCTTGAATGATGAGGAAACAGTCCACAGGAGGGTAAGGAAGGAGACTTTATATATCTGGCTTCCTCAGCCATTGGAAGGTGCCATACCAAGTCACTTCATTTTCTGCATTGACAGCTCGTGAAGAGATTCCCCACCACACCACAACCAGCTTCGTGTCTGGACTTTGGCCCGACAACGCAATTAGCTGAAAAGAGGACGCATATTCGATTAGTCTCTTTTGGCACCGAAAGATGCATCCAATCGGGTAGACTTCTGTCCCTCTTTTGAAGCAGTTGCCTGCTCGACACGTCAACCGCGTTCTCGTATAACTGAATGCGGTTTAGTGGGTTTTCGCCTTGACACGGACGGAGCGCGGAGTCAGGTGGCTGCTGGGTCAAAGGTTCCAAATCCTTTCCAGTAGTGACTTTGTGGTGTATGGACCCTCGTATTTAAGGTTGCCAATTGCTGCACAGGCCCGTGTCAAAAGACTGACGATTAGTGATCATGTTTGAGCGCTGCTTTGCCCAGTCACTGATTCTGAGCGCTCCAACGTGACCGTGTTCCGGCATGGGTTACTCCGTACGCTAAGTGATATATCTCAGTGCTCCTATATACATACGGCAAGGCCGGTTTTATTGTGATGAGGTTCAAGACTCATCCATAAATGTACTTACAAGAAGGAATGAATTCTCTCGGCCACCCGGTTATATAGTTGACAACTCGGATTCACAGAAAGGTGGTGATATGGGTATGAAAGGGTGCGCAAACTGCATACACGTAACTTGTACCGTCGGCATTCGCATCGGCTCATAAAAGCAGCCTTGTATGGAAAAGAAAGGAAGTATACAGAATAGCGAGGTAGGCGGAATGAACCTAAAGGCAAAAGCGAAGAAATAAGCTGCGACTAATACAAGGAATATATCTCTCAGAAAGTGAAAAGTCATGCAAAAGTGCAAAAGACGGCGCCATACAGAAGTTTCTGAATCGATGAAATCAGTTGAACATGCCCCTTTGATAGAATTGATACTCTGTCAGCGAGAGAGGCGTCAGGATAATCACGTATACAGGGTGAAAAGATAGGAGAGAGAGCAAAGAGGAGATCGCGTTGCGAGGTCTCTACTTGATTTCGTTATCGTCGGAGAAGGGGCTAGATTTCCTCGTTTGGTCAACCATATGATTCAACTTTTGCGGCAAATCGTCCAAGATTCGGTGGGAGGATTGACTTCTTCGGTGTCGATGCGTTGGAAATTTACCCTTCGCATCCGTGCTTCGACGAGAGGGATTCGAAATCTCTTCAGGGATCGCAGATGACGTTGCCAAAGGTTTGGTATTTTTAGAGTCAGCAAATGGGGGGTGCTTTTCCGTAGGCGAGTCGTCGATGACGGTAACCGCCGCGGAATGTACCGATTCTCTGACTCTGCCTTTAGCCTCCGGGAGCGGGACTCTTTCATCTGACGGGAGCTCGACAAGAGAAGGTAGCTTGTTTGCTTGAGGCGATACACTATCCTCGTCGATAGGGGTTGTTGGATTGGTTCTCCTTCCATCCTCAGCGGTTTTCTTTGATTTTGCTCTGGTTACGTTAATTGGGCGGGCAACCGCTGTCCGCGCCACGATGGATGAGCTCATGGGTAATTCTGATTGTCCCATTTTGGCCGCGAGAGCGTTGGCCTTGTTCATCTGCGAAACGGTGATAGCTGGCACAGCAGGAGTGGAAGTGGTCGGTGAAGGGTTCGAGGAAAGTACGGGTGTGCTGGAGCCGGATTTGACACTGACCATGGCGGCTTTTGCGCGCAGGGCTTGCTGTGCGGGGATGGGGCTAACAATGGCGTTATTGCGGTAGATGGTAGTTGCGACGCTGTTGCGCGCCAGGCTGGGAGCGATGCTTCTGCGAGTTTCATCCGAGGTGCTAGACCACACAGAATCGCGTATGTCACCGGGCATGAAGTAATGCTGATCATAATTGGCCTGAGCGGCGGGGATGGGGGGAACCGGGGGAATCATCGAGGGAGAATCGGGTGGCGACCGGTTGGTGACGCCGGGAATGTAAGCGATTTGAATGACATTCGACGCTCTGGTCAAGACGGTGGATGCGATGGATCCGACGGCAGACAGCCGTCCTCGCCGTTCGGTAGCAAACGCCTCTTGCTTCTCAGCAAGCTCAGGGCTCCAGCTGTCGTCATACTGCCCAGCCTTGCGTTTTTTGAAGCAGTACCAACTAACAGCCAAAAGGACAATCAAAATGGCGATTCCTCCAATGACACCGCCGGCGATGGCGCCGATGTTTGGGCCGGACGGCTCGGTGGGTGTATTCGATTCGAGGGTAGCGAAGCATATGTTCTTCATGCACGAATCGCAAGTGGCAGGCCGACTGATACACTCCTGGCCAGAAGGACATACGGGGCATGGATCAGGCTTGTCAGGGCAGCCGACCACACAGCGGCGGAATGGATGGCGCCATGACACAGCGCGCGGGGCTAGAGCTTGGGAAACTGTAAGCATATCACAATGCAGCTTCTCGCGCATGACAGGCTTACATTCAGAATGGAGGTTCATGGTGGGCGTCGTATCATCAAAAGGGAGGCATATACGAGCTGATCAACAGCAACACAGAAATGGATAAAGCGAGACAAGAAAACGATCAAACGAGTGTCGAGGGTTGGCCCAATTGGTGGATGTTGTTTCACATCAAGAAGATGAAGTTGGCTGTGTTGAAGGTGGTCATCATTGCATAATGGGAGTTGGTTGATAGATAGGGGAGGGCTGTGTTGATTCAAAACGGGTATGGCTCGTGGGTTTGCGATGCGGTTTCGAACAAAGAAACGAACGTCGGAAAGTGAACAAAGTAGATGAATTCAGGTTGTAGTGGTGATGATGATGATGATGGCCGGGAGTGAGTCAAATTGAAGAAGCAGAGGAGGAGAAAAAGAAGAAGCTGAAGAAGAAGAGAGAAGAGGGAGAGGAAGAGGGAGAGGGAGGGAGAGATGAAGTGAGGTTGAAAGAGAGGCTGACGGACAATACCAGTCGTACCAGACAGGACAAGACAGACAAAGACAGCCAAAGACAACAAAGCACAGCGAAACAACGCCCTCGAAACAAATACGGTGGCAGGACATACGCCTGCTGTTACATTGGTACCGCTTGGCGCCAACTTGGGAGGGGCTAATTTGCGCTTCCGAACCAATCATGTTTGAATTCCGCCCTCCTGTGGCTTGCCGGTTGCTGGCCTTATGATACAGCTAGTACTGTGTCCATGTTGGTTTCATTTCCCGCTGCCTGTTTACATGTTTCATGGCTGTATTCTAGAACATCTCAGCTGTACTGTACCACCTTGTACGTTGACATTACCATCATAGCAGCAGGCATCACCCTCACCGTTACCACCGTCACCCTATGTCCCCTCGGCTGCTGGCTCGGGTTATCATCCATCCACTTTATGTTTTGCTGGGATTGTCCAGATGATTTTGATTCCTATTCAACCATCATGACTTTAGAAGAGGGACAGCGGTAGAGGAACGAGCCCTTGGTCCAAACTGGCCCAGCATATGGCAGCTGGAGATAAATCATATAATCATCTACAAGTCAATCATAACTGTCGTAACGCATAAAAGATAGCAATCATTCACCATGCACATGGCCTTTCATATCTTCCAGCACGATTTTAACGCAAGCCCGCCTCCCAACCTTCTCAAAATATCCAACCAATGCCGGGAACTTATTCAACATTTTTCTCCCTTTATCGTCCAATGCAATGCATCGGATAACCGGCCAAAACGCACAGTCGTCGATCCCAAAGGAGGTCGGGGCAGATATGTACCCCCGTCCAGGTGGCAGCAAAGACGCAACAAAATCAAGCTGTGGGGTAAGGAGTTCCAAGTCCGCCAAAGGGTCCGCCGGGGTTGAAGAGGGCGAGGAACGGGTGATTGTGCGCCAGGTGTCAAGGAGTTTATTCGCGGCTGCAAGCCGATCTTGTAGAACAGAGTCCTTTATTGGTACGTCGGGGTCGGGAGTATCTTGTGCCCGGCGGTGGGTGCCAACATGCGAGAGGATATTATCGCTTCCAGATATGCAGGTTGTTCCGTCACAGTCGAGGTATATTGGTGCATCATCTCCGGGTTGCGGGTTGAGACATTTTTGGGCGGATGAAGGGAAGTCTGTGCTGGATGGCACAACGTCATAACGAAGTCCGTTTTCAACAAGACACGACAAAACTTGTAAATCAGCCACCTCGTCGCCCGTGAGAACAATCTTAGCGGATGAAGTAATCGTGATGAAGTTGACAACATCAAATCCCTTTCCATAGTGGGCATCCCAGTCAAACGCCGCCTGTTGGTTCTCTCGCCCAAATGCATGGATCAGCCGCTCAATTTCTGTCTTTTCACCATGAAGGATTTTTCCGGCGTTGATTCTAGTCTTGGAGCACGCTCCCTGGCCCCAAATGGTATCGGAGTTGGAGTTGGTAAAGGTGCCAATGTGGCGAAAGGTCAAAGAAATCCGTTCCCCGTTGAAAGCTAGTTCTTCAAGGGTCTTTGTACATTCGGGACGCTTGTCCTGGCGGATCCCGTGGAGCCACTGCAGATTTGTGGTTTTACCCAGAATGAAGAGGGAGTTATGTGGCAATGGAACTCGCTGCGACTGCCTGCTGGTGTTCCCACGGGAACGAGATGTGGCAGAAGCTTTTGTACGGAGGGTCATGACTCTTTGAGCGCCGAGGCTGACATTGCAGATAGATGATCCGCGGACAATGTCGAGGGTTTTATCCGAATGTTCGGAGATTCGGTCTTCTCCGCCACGGTAAAGTTGGATTAGAACATGATTCAGCGGATGATCAAGATAATTTTCGACAACCTTCCGGATGGCATCGACTGTTGCGGTGAACGAAATCAGAGGAGGCGACTGATCTGCAGGGTGTCGGTAGATGGGAATTGACCCATCACGTTGCACAGCGCCTTGGACCGCCACCAGCCGGGGAACCTGGCCGGACATGTGGTACATCTTCTGCCAGTCAACCTCGTTGCGGAGGAGCTCAAACGAGTTCTCCGCGAGAGGTAGATCATAAATTACCTTCGAGTCACCAGACCCAATGGCATCACCGGGCCCTAGCGAAGGGATGTCGGAGGTCTTCTGTCTGCGAACCGACCCAGTATGCTTACTAGTGGCGCTTGAGTGTTCCTGATGCTGGTCTATGCCGCCGGAATCGTCATTATCTTCGTCCGTGCGCAAGCGTTGCAGGGCCCTCGAGAGGAGGGGTGATGGAGGCTCAGAGTCGTCGACCTCAATAGAACAAGGGCCAGTCGTCTCCTCAACTTCGACAGTCGTGTCTGGGTTGGTAACCTCAATCTGGTCTCCGGCTTTCAATATGTCTGTGCTCATGACAGTGTAGACACCGAGGAGGTCCTTCATACGTCGCAAGGCATCTCTGTGTTTGGGGAAACGGCGAAACCCCAGGCAGTCTTCGATCAGTGTGACGATGAAGCCGTTTCTAACGGCATCGAGAGCGGTAGCATAGACAGATATATTGGACAGGGCACCGCAGATGTAGAGCTCGGTGATGAATTGGGCGCGGAAGGAAAAGAGGACGTTGGGAGACCGGAAGGCAGAATAATCAGATTTCACAAGGACGGTGTCTGCGCGGGAGTCGATGGCGGAGAGAATGGACGGAGGGAACTGGGCACCAGGGGTGTCTGGCAAACAGCAGGGTTTGGCGGGAGGTTGACCGGTAAGAAAGGCTTCTGGGTCGCTGGCAGAAGAAGAGTTGACTAGGACGAGGTCTCCACCGGCAGCATGACTGAAGATGTCGCGCGACTCGTGGAACAATGTCTGAACCCAGATGACCTTGCCGGAGGAGCGAAAGTGAGACGCAATGGCGGGGATACGAGGCACTATGTCGAGTGTATTTGGGACGAAAAGGGCGCCGTCGGGAGAGACAAAGTCATTCTGTAGATCAAGGACAAGGAGGGCGCTGCGGGTTGAGATCTGGGGGAGATTCTCGAAGAAGTCGGGAGGGAGCATGGTGGGAGATTTGGCATGATTGCTGAAGAGGAGGGATCTGGGGAATGCGATGGATGACAGTTAACTAGTTAATCAACAGAAGAGTGCTTAAGAGCCCTTGTAGTTAGGTACCAACCGCTTCCCTGCACCTGCAGAGTCCAAGTGCTGCAGTGTCATTTCGCACCATTCCGCAACAGGCTTCAATCTGCTATTTTGGGCAATGGCTTCGGACCTTCGCTACAACATGGCGTCGTCAGTAGCTCAGTTGCTATCGGGTATCTACGATTTAAACGAGCTTCGCGGAGGGTGATGTTCACCATCATTCCACGACAAAAACCTCGGGCTTGAAAGATGAATGATTAATAGATGCGTTGATGAGATTGAGGTTTCAAGAGATGGTTTGTTGGTTTAACGAGCTGGAGTTGATGCGTCATCAAAGCCCAAACTCTGAGGATATGAAGAATCAAAGAGAAGATCCAAGGACTTTGCAGTCTCAAATCGTAGCTCTCCGGTTTTGCTGGATGGCCAAGCGTTTACGCTCATCCTTTTATTTGAGAGTAATTGACACATCCAGTAAGCAGTAACCACAATAGGTGTTGCCTAAATATGTTGCACCATGGCTTGAAATTTGCATACTGATGATGCGGCAGATGAGAGGTCCACCAGTTTTACGAGCGAAGTCCTCGTTCACCAAAGCTGCCTTAGCATGGCTAATATGGAGGTAGCATGAAAACTCTGGAGGAGGGAAACAAATGGCAATGCCAGTTGCATCATGACCAAGATAGTAGCTTTAACCGGCGGAGCAACTCTTTTGACGTGTATGCGAGTTTAACGACGAGACCACCAAATCGGCAACGGTCATTGAATGCCGGACAAGGGAAGATTGGAGAGTCAGGTGGTGGTCGAGATCAAGAATGAGATCTTCCTGACTTGACTTTAAATTTCCGCATGCCTGCATTCCGCCTCCTTTGCGCCTCCAAATCTCTCGGCAGAAATGTTGGACTCCAGAGATATGAGTGGCACGCGCGGTAATTCCTGCACGCGAAAGGGTTTACCAGCGCGTTTCCGTAGAACTGCCCCATGCTGTTCTTACTCCATCAGGTTGATTCAGGTGCACCATTTCTTAAGTCTTGAAGACATCTCCATCTCAAAACGCTGCTTTCCATGGGGTTCAGGTTCACTTCGCAACTCAGCCAACATATCCGTACCCGAGGGGAAATCATGTTCGAATATTGGTTCGCCTGCACCTCGCATGTTCGCTAGAACTGCCTGTCGGAAATGCCACCGCAACAGTGCATCGGAGACACAATGGGGGTCGAGTGGGTTACGGCAAACGGGATCCAGGGTCCTACCATCTATTCCGAACACATCTGGACCAAAAGAGGTGATTTTATAGCCGTCCTGTTCCACGTTGGTTAGCATGGCCTTCTTTTGGCTTCGTTTTTAGTGTACTTGCTTACATCCGGGTTGATCGAAAACACATAGTTATCAAACTCCATGTGTAAATCAGCCCGCAGCAACAATCCATTTTGGATGGAATTGATCTTTGAAACTCCGGTTGTGCCATCCATATCTGTAATCCACCGCCCGTAATCGAACTGGATCCAGATGCTTTCACATTCCAATGGAAATACATGGGCAGCCTCAAAGCCAGACCACATAAACGGAGCCCGAAGGTTTACATTGCCGGATACCACACACTTCCCATCGCGCGCGCGGACATTGTCACGAAATGCATTATTTTCACCGGATACGCCGTGACTAATGAGTCGAGCAACCCATGTTTCATTGTTCACGCGAAGAGAGCCTGAACGGGGGACTCAGCACCTATCAACCGTGCTAGCTATGTGACTTACTTTGGCAGTATATGTCATATGTGCCGGGCTGAAGGGGTGCGTTCGTTGATTCAATCGTAATTCCGGAATTTCGATGTTTTACACTCCACTGATCATTAACGACAAGAAGAATTTCATCTAGAACGGACAGAAGATTTGCTTCTGTCATGGAACCATTTTGATGAGTCCCTCCCAGTACATTTCCAGAGGAAGCTTCATGTAGCCAGACATTTCGCCAGAATTTTCTGTCAACAGGCATTGTGGAAGCAGTGCTGGTTGTTGGTTGTTCTGTAACTGACCGGAAATCAGTCATGCAGTTGAGGTTTCCGTCCAGTGACTCAAGACCGTGAATGCCTGACAAGTTCAAGTTGATAACTACGCGGAGTTCGAACAATGAACTCGGAAGCACCTGATCCCATCCATGTCCGGGCGCGTGGAAAAACAATGATTCCGAATTAGAGCCTTCCATGGCGGAATTTCGTAGGACTGAGCAACTGGCGGATATTTGAGTGTGCCAAGCCACTGAAACAAGATTATGTAATAGAGTGTGCTTAGATGTGCCAAGCCTCAATATACACTAGCCACACAACTATTATGCCAAGATTTTCAGTCATACTAATTTTGATGAGATAAGCATAAAAAAATCTATTCTGATTGGATAGATATTTTCTTTTTTTTTCCGTGATTATTTGAAAACATTCTGTGTGGCATTTGTGTTTACAAGCAGATTACGATTTTTGGCGGGATGGCATCTATAGGCTTACTTGTTTATCAGGAACTTGTTCAAGTGAGATCCGGATTCTGTTGCAAACAGGCCTCAAACAATCCTGACAATGTACCTACCATGGTTCGAGAATACACAACCAGTGTCAAAAAATCACTGACCTCGAGCCTGCCAGCGCATATGGCCCGAAATTGATTGGAGAGAGCAGGATCCAGATTCTTGGTCATCCTATGTATGCGACAACAACACTCAGTTCTTCGGTTCTAAAGGGTGGAATAGTATGGCATGAGGGCAGAGAGGCTCTCGGGCCGGGCAAGGTTGAAGAGTCAGATGAGAGGGCATGAAAAGAGCAAGTATCTACAAAGTTCTGGGGAACCATGAGCGCATCTCAAGTTCCATGTATGTACATACATACACTCTCTGATTTTATATCTTTTGCAATTAAACTGTTGTGATGAGGCTGGGTGGGTGCTAGGGATGGGTTGGTTTATCCAAGTCTGAAATTCAAACAGACTATCAGTTTCAAAAGCAGCTTCAGAAAATTGTTAGATTGACATTGAAAAGGCTATCTTCGGTGGATTCCAGAGCTTTTCATATCTACCCGGACATCCCAATATACTCGTAAGCTGTCATGGCCCCTCGCGGGCGCGTTCATGAGGTTAACCACTGCGCCACCAGGCAAAAGACTAGAATTCCCAAGCAAAAGCTTGAAACCGCGCTCACTATATATTCTGCTCGCTCTTCCAGAAGGAATCTAGATTCCCAAACAGAACAACCCTACAGACGCCCTCCGACGTGTATGGATGTCTCAACTGGTTTCTAGGACATTGAAGCACGGCAAAAGGCGCCGACTAAAAGGCATCAAAACCACAAGTTCACTCGAGTCGGACTGGAAGTGTTTTCGAGGCTACTACAAAGAGAGAGGGAGACATCCAGGTGCGCGATAAGATGAGTGACGCCATCCGCCGAGTGGGTCGTGCGAATGCCGACCCCCATCTCACCGGAGACACCTCGTTGAGCGAGCGAGGCTGACTGTATTGCCGAATGGGGCATGCGATTTCTGGCAGAAAAGCATGGCCTCAATGATCAGGTGCGGCACAACACCCCCGGAGGACATGGTCCCCTTCAACAAGGCCATTCTCCGGACACAGGAGAAACGGTTCCACTGAGATTCTAGCGTTTTCTGCTGATGCATTTACCAAGGCCATTCTCAGTCTTCAACACAAGGATTTTCGGTTTCCGTGCAGTGAAACCCACGCATGCGACGATACTCCGCGAAGTTAAAAGCTGCGGTGGGCATGCAATGACGAAATATGACGATAAAGCAGATAAGTTAATAATCCGGAAAACAAAGAACACAAAGATGCTGACAAATGATCTGTATTCTGAATGGCATGTTTGTATAAAAACCAGGTGTCAGACAGGAAATGTTACCGGCATCGCACCTTCCATGACCTAGGAGTTAATGAGCAATTGACGGGCTTCATCTCTTACACAATCCATACTTGCATATTCACTACGCCAACACTTCACAATTATCTTTCCACATAGAACATCATCAGCATTTGGAAACGAGTCTGGTTCAGGCCAACGGAGATCAGGGTTCTCGGGGCTGAAAAAGTAGTACTTATGGACTTTCCAGGACCCAAGGGAATAGAGTACCCAAGCAAGATGGAGTATCTCAATCTGCACATTCAAGCCGTTATCATTCGCGGAAGCAATGTCGATATCAAGCGGTAATAAAACAGACTGTCCGAAATCTGCAAGTTGGAGCTGCCCATCCAGGATTAAGATATTGCGGAGAGCGATATCATCCACAAAGACTTTTCGAGAATGAACTTGGGAAAAGGTCTCAAGAAGACTCAATATCCAGTTGACTTTCAACAAATCCTCGGGTTCCGGACTAGTTTCTAGATAGGACTCAAGATCCCCCTGTGCACGGGCTAATTCAATCCCATACTGTGATGTTTTAAAGCACGGAATGATGCCTTTAAATTTGCCCAGGCGTTCAAAGACTTGAATCTCGTTCTGCAAGGTTTGTTGATTTATCTCGTTCACATATTCCATCTTCTCGCGGTCGTGGTAATGTTCAGGTTCATAGTGCTTGGGTATCTTAACAACACGGTCTTCCCCCATTTCAAGAACAAGCCCGGTCATGCCAATTCCGATAATCGGGCAGTCAAGATAAGGTTCATCGGACAATTGAGAAAGTTGGGTTTCTTCAGGCGTGTTCGAGGGCTCTATATCCAATTGAGGTTGCGCGTCGTAATGCTGTGTGTCTGCGTGGGGAGTTTGAGCATTGAGAGATGATCCAGCTCTCTTTTTGTTTGTTTGGAGTTGAGCTTGACTATCATCGAGCTGTAATTTTATTCAACTTAGTAAAAGCAAGAAGAAACAAAAACTCGAGCTCACCTTTGTTTTGGCCGTGTCTTGAGTTGCTGGTACGGATGTGAAGCCCGCTCCTGTCATCCTGGTTCTGCCAGGCCTCGCCTCCAGACTGTTGGGACTATGACCGCGAGATGTTTGCTCTTGGGAGCGCGATTCATGAAATTGTAGAGTGGAGGGTGCCCTACAGTTCAGTTATTAATGTGCCAGAGGAGGAGATTATAATGGGCTAGTTTCTGGCTTATGGCCTCAATTAGTTATCAAGTGATAACCCTGCCAAGGCAATCGTCTGCGGACTCTGGGATTATTGTACAAATCATCCGTTAAAACCCAGCCTCTTGGATCAATATGTGGCCTTACCATCTCAAGCCAGTCCTCATACTTTCGAGTGATCTTGGCCTAGTTACTCGCCGGGAGTAACATTGCTGGTCGGCAAGAAGCAGGACAGGATGTTTGTCACCTCCAAGCTTTGGAGAAGGAATGGAGAGCATTTTCAAGCAGAGTTACCGAGTAGTTATTCTATCTACTGTATATGAGATGCTTTTTTGTATTGATTGATTAAGCTAAGTTACATGTTCAGGAGGTCTCAATCAAAACAGAGATTTCATACTTGATTGTCAGATCAATTAGTTCTTCTAACCCCTTGACCCAATATCAGGGAAGCCTCAATTCGGGCGATTTCGGGCGTAATACATCACAAAATCCGTCCACTGAGTCCCGAATCAATGAGGAAGGTCCGAGTGTACTGAGGGAATTACCTTAGTAGGTAGGTAGGGAATGCTGATGGCGTGTTTCCTAATTGGGAAGTCAGTAGCACACCCATTTGTCTTTCCCCCAGACATGATGGAACTTGGAAAACTTCACATCATGTACTATCTTAGACATTGGACTATAAGCAATCTACTAATCCAACCGTTGCGCTTCTCCGTTGTGTTGCTGGTATTCTACTGACTTACCGGCGGCGAGTTTACAGTTATCAGTCAACAAACCGGTATTGTTGGCCCGGGCGATTTTGACTCGTTTTGATAGATTCCCAAAGGGAGCCGCTCGGAGAATAAAGATGACAAAGATGATAAAGAGAATGAAGCCAATGAAGACAATAAGAATGACAGAAGTCGATATTGCTGTTCCCGTGGCTCTGTCTAGAGAGGCAGCATTAACTAGGTTTGGTTTTCAAGCCTGACACCCACGGTCCCGTTTCTCTAAAAGAGAGGCAGTGTAAGTTGTCTGGTAAGTTTTCGGGTATCCTAACATCACTGACAAACTCTTACGTAGAATAATGAGGTCATAACCTGTTCGCTTGACCTAATATAAGCAAGAGAAGAGTCCTGACAACAGAGCCTTCCGATCAAATGTTGACACAACAGTCTTTTGCCGTCACGCCCAAGAGAAAACGTGCTTTTTTCCATATTAAATAGTCTCCGGTCGTCAAAACAGCTCAAAGCTACCCACCCGACAATGGCCTTTCCATACACCCCGATATTCCCTGGATCTATAGATCAACGGGAGCGTCATCCTTGGAGACCCGTCGAATCGCTGATGAGCCTTAAAATAGTTAAACGTAAGTACATACTATGCCTGGGGTTCGAATACCAGAACCGCTGAAACTAACAATAACTAGCGGTGGAGTCATTAGAATGGGGTCACAGGGAAATGGCTGCTGCCCGCGCCCAGCTGGAACAAGAAACAACGCCAGAAAACGAGGCGTTGATCCGTTCTTATCACCCAGCACTTTCTCAATTCGATTGTGTGTATGTTGTAACCGAGTTCACGGGGAACAAGGTCTGGGTGGTGTCTCCGAAAGAAGGGCGTACCTATGATACCCATGCCAGTGGGCGGGAAATCCATATTTTTCCACGATGCAAAATAACGCCTTATCTGGTCCCAGAGCGGGATATACTGCCTGATCAAATGGCTGACGCCATCAATTCTCGGAAGATCTTAAGTCCTACAGACCTCGAGGCTCTTCGAAAGATGTTTCCACTTGCGATCGGCGCCCGACTTCTAATACCAGGCTTTTTGATAATCCTATTCAAAAATCAGCAAGATATCAAAAGTTCTTGGAATCAAGGTCTCAGCTGCGAGTTTGGCCGGATGCGGGTTGGTTATGATATTGCCATACATTACCCGACGAGAGCAGTCATAGAACGCGGAGACGCCATCAACGGTTCTCCAGGCAGGTATGATTCCACGGCCGCTGTAGGTCTCAAGCTCGTTCTCCCGGACGGCCGGCAAGCCATTACCGTCCCAACGCACGCGTTTGTCAAACTTAACACCATCGATAATCGGGCGTATTTATTGTTTGCCGATTGGTTTGCCCGAATGAAAGCCGCGTTGTCTCGATTTAAACCTATTGGTAGTGTCGCAGAAGGGTCTGCAGCTGGAACAATGAAGGAACTGAGAGACAACTCGGCCATCGGAAAGAAGATTTGGCTAGCAAGGCGTGACGACACACTCGTGAGTAGTTATCATTCCAATGAACTGGTCTTTGTCCGTTGATATATTATGGGAATCTGACGGCGCTTTTGTGAAAAGGTCGGCACAATTACGGAAACGTACGATCCACCAGTTTCGAGATGGGCGCCGTATCCATATGGCTTTCACCACGACTTATCGTTAGTGACTGGCGACAATCTCCCCAACTTGGTTAGCCCCCGGGGTGTGCCTCAGATTGCGGGTTGGGGGCAGTACAGTGACGCCCTGGACGGCCAACCAATGTTCGTAACTGGTTTCAACATCAATGGAAACCTGTGTAGGAACTCCGGCATCGGAGTATCACCTGAAGCCCAAGTCGCGGTGGCTGCTGGTTCGGAGTATTTCTGGGAGAAAGAATCATGCTCCCAGACAGCGTCAATTCTTTGGAGAACTGATTACCATGGAGATCGCGTCCAGGGCCTTTCGGGATCTGTTCTATGTTTGGGGAAGTTGACTGAAAAATTGTGCCGCGCTGTTGTGTTCCAGAATTTCGAAACTCCTGTCCGCGAGCGGGGGCTCCTTTCGGCTGACCATCAGCCCATTCCCGATGACTATGTAAGCCATCCCTCACTGAAAGGAGGATTTGTGCTTCCTTTGGAGATACGGAAATCCCAAATCATATGCAATGCAGGGGAGGCTCCAATTGTTTTTCAGATGTACCAGGGGAGGCCGCAGCTATCTACTGAAAACTCAATGTGCTTGTTTTCTTCACACCAGTGATAACATATCTGACCACCCAACA
>LJPH01000018.1:0-95362 GCA_001430925.1 Byssoonygena ceratinophila
AAATGCAGTGTGTGTGTAGGAACGCCCTAGATTTAGGGTTGGCACCAGATTGGCAAAGAGGTTTTCCGGTATGGCTGGGCTTCCCAAGGCCGAGAACACTCAGAAGTGTGAGAATTGACGAAGAACAATCCGCACCCCTGGACTCACTGTCCCCATTTCAAGCTTCAAGCCTACCGGCCGCCTGATCCGAACTTCTGGTGCTCCATTGCCCACAGGGTTCGGATTGCCCCCGCTGGAGCTCATACTACAATTGTATCCCCACAACTCCTCCGTTTGTTGAACATCGCTGCTTGGCAAAAGCCGATCCAGCCTTTGATATTTGTGGTTTTCTTGCCGTATTTACGGCTGTGAGAGTGTTTGTTTCATGAAGAACAGGGTCAGGTTGCTCAGGAGATCTGATAGCACACAATATTGAGTCCTACACATTCAAAGATGATATAGTGCCTATTCTAAAATTGTGAAGGTAGAACTATTCGTTGAGTATTCGTTGATTATATCTAACTTGTTGTATGTTTTTGCTCACTTTTTGTTCTTCTCTTGTGACCAACACGGCAATTGATGCTGTCAGGCAAATGCAAGAGACCTGATTACATGCTGCAACTGATGATTCCATTGATCCTAAGAATTATAAAACTAAAGGCAATTTCTGTGAAGGATTTCTTGAATGCTAAAGCAATAAGCAAACTTCTCATAATGTTCAGATCACAATTCTAGCGCAGAATTGGATACAAAATGACTTCCCCCAGCGCACCTGTACCCTTTGGCCTGCTTGATCCATCGAAAGCCCATGGCGCATACGCCCATCACTCTCAGCTTCTTCTGAACCTCTTGTTCCTTCTTTCTTTCTGCCTCTTTCGCGAGCTTTTCACGCACGATGCGACGTACTTTCTCTTCGTACGCTTGCAATCTTTGCAGACGTTCAAGCCTCTTCTGCTCAGCCAACTGTCCCATCTCTGGATCGTCTTGCTCCTCATCTTCATCCTCAGTGATGGTTACCCCTTCGAGCTGTCGTTGAGCTTCTTCTTCTTTTTCGAGAAGCTCGCGATAAGATTTCTCACGTTCAACCGCCGCGGCTTTATCGGCTTGCAATTGCTTCCATATCTCATCCGAAACACCGGAATCTCGACCGCTTCGGGTTTCTCCCAGCAACTGAAGTGGTGGGGACGGAGCTGCCTGGCTGGTCGAGATTTCGGTTCTTATATGCATGGGAAGGTGGCTAGATGGCAATTGTGGTAATGGTGGCTGCATCTCCATGTCACCTATCCATTTCTGCTCAGAAGGCGCGAAAGTTTGACGACGTTCGCGTTCCGAGATCATAGAACCAATAGTTTGGAGTATCACACTATCTGTTATTTCAAGCTTGGCATCCTTGCCTGCGAGAATCTTACTTGCCACGTTTTTAGCAAGGGTTTGCACATCCCGAGCGTTACCCCAGGCAGGAAGCTCCGCAAGACGCTGAAACAAGCTGTGGAGAGTCTGCTCAAACTCCTTTGAAGGTTTCTGCAGCACACTGCTATCGAGCTTCGAGAGATTCTGGAGCTTTTTGCGCAGCAGTTCTAAACATTGTTTTGGGGTCAAACATACAAAGCAGACGGTTTCAGGGAAGCGGCTCGTTAGCCCTGGGTTAATCGACATTAGCCGATTGATATCCTCGTCATATCCTGCTAGGATTGTAACCAGCTTGAAAGCAAACTTTGGCTTGGTTAAGCAGTCCACCAGTTCCTCTATAGCCTCTTTGGCGAAGTGGCCTTCTGCGAGCCGGTAAGCCTCGTCGATGAAGAGAACTTTGCCAAGCGCTTTCTCCAATACCGCTTGGGTTTTCGGACCCGTCTGTCCCACATACTGGCCGACGATATCTGTGACGGAACATTCGACTACCTCCGCTGTCGCCAGAAATCCCATGTCATAGTAGACTTTACCCATTCTTCTCGCGGTAGAAGTTTTGCCGGTACCTGGGAGTGTTCAGTTAAATACTGTGGTAAAAGGTCAATTGTCACAATGCTCAAAAACGTACCAGGTGGGCCACGAAAGAGAAAATTGAAGGGAATTTGCTCTCGTGGATCCATATCAAGCTTACGAGCGTTGGCAGCTATCCGTTGGTACCCTTCTAGTTGGCAGACAAGATTTTCACAGCCTACAACGCCATCAAACAATTTTCTGCAGTCTGTAACAGCCCTCTCCGCACGCTTATGGTCCGGATCAAAGTCAAGGGCTTCCAAGGTATCCATATTTGTCGTCTGCCCTGAAGACAGTCGTTCTTGATGCCGTATTTTCGCTTTATCGAGCAAAATATCCACTTCACCGGCATTCCCAAAATGGAGCCGATTTCTAGCCCGACTGAGACATTCCCGAACCACCTTCCTTGCCTCGATTGTCGCGTCAAAGCCAATCTGTTGCAATTTCAGATTCAGGATCTGCTGCAAGTCGTCATCCGTATAATCTTCAAAGTGGAATGCTGAATCCATTGGAAATCGTCGAGAAAGACCAGGGTTGACATTATGAAACATCCTCTCCATCTGATCCTTGTAGCCCAACAAAAGAACACATCTATCGTCGCCCGGAACGCTCTGCACTTCGGCCACAATTGTGTCAATAACCGCTGTTTTATATGGATCTGAGACCGAGGTGCCCTCAGACGAGCCTCCATAAAGCATGTACGCCTCATCAATAACAAGGACTTTGCCGAGTGTTGACGCCAGTATGCCCTTTGTGGTAGCCTCTGATTGACCTAGAGCGCCACCGACAAAATCCGAAGGGTTTCTGACCACCACTATACACTATTAGTCTCTTGTCTTCGTGGAACAAATAAGCGTTTGAAAGACACGAACCTTCTCCGTTGGAAAGAAATCCAAGATCCGCAAGGATTCGGCCATAGAGTTTTGCGACAGTAGTCTTACCCGTCCCCGGATTTCCCAAAAAGACTTTGTTTAAGGAATATTCTACCAGCGGTTTCTCCTCCAGCTCACGTTGGTAATTTGTACTGATCGTGTCGATTAGCGACTGAACAGCTTGCTTGATGCTTTCCAGGCCCGTGAGGCTTTTGAGCTTGGCCCACGCCTCATTATTTTGAAGTACAGAGGCTGGACTAGGACCAAGGAGGTCTTCTTTTGTTAGCAACATGTCATCAGGCTGACGTCCTGCGCGACGATCCTGCTGCAACCGCGTCGCTTGACGATCAGCTATTCGCGAGGTCGTGTTGTGGACTTCGCGAGCGTTGCCGAAGCCTTCACGCCCACGGCCCCTCCCAATGCGGCGAGCTACTATCCGGGTATACAAGCCATCGGCGCCATCTTCAACCTTCATCCGTCCGGTATACTTCCCATCCAATCGATGAAGGAAGATTTTCTGCAGTTCCGCGTCTGTGTAATCACTGAACTGGAATTCTATCGGAAAGCGGCTAGGGATCCCCGGGTTATGCGCGAAAAAAGACTCCATTTACTTCCTGTAGCCGGCGATAACAAAAACCACTTTGCCTGTGAGGTTTTCTACCTCAGTTAGCAAGAAATCCAAAACTTGACCTCCAAAATTCTGTCCCGATGTCAATTGGTACGCTTCGTCGATGAAAAAGACGCCTCCGCCTCCGTTGCAAAGTTCTTCAAGATGCTTCTTGCAGCCTGGGATTCCTTCACTTGCCAAGCGTGAGCCAGATGTCTCAACAAAATAACTGCCAGGAATTACTCCAACAGAACTCAAAAACTCGGCGTATCGGCGGGCAACGGTAGTTTTACCTGTTATGAAACTTTCGATCAACTAACCATACCGGCAGCGACAAAGGAGAAACACGTACCTGTGCCCGGGTTCCCTAAAAGCGCCGCACTGAATCTTTCGTCCTTCAAGCTCGTGCCCTGCCGAACCACAGTGTCGACTTTGGTCTTGATAGACAAGAACCTCTCTTTGACCTTTTCAAGGCCAACCATACCCATCAGAGAGTCCAGAGCCGCATTTGACTGGCCTTCTACTGCCTTTTGGCGCCCCCACTCATCTGCAGTGGCGGAATGGGACTGAGAACCAGCTGATGGAATAGCGCCGGTTATAGTTTCGGACACCTTGCCGGCCGGCGTGATAGGAGGAGCTTTGGGTTGGATACAGCCCTTGGTCATTGGTTGAGACGTTGGTTTGGAAGCCCGAGCTGCTGCTGCGCTTACCGTGGCTTTCAAATTTGCGAGATCCTTCGTTCTTTGTGTTAAAAAATCCTCCTGTTCCATTTGCTTTGCAATATTCTTCAACTTGAGTCTCTCTTCTTCAATCTTCCTTTCGATTTCAGCTAGCTTCCGGGCGTGGGCATTTTCAAGATCCTGCCGTTTCACCTCCAAATCAAAATCTCTCCTCTCCCTCTCTTCCTTAAGCCGTGCCTCCTCCTCACATTTAGGACATTGCTTTGGAGCACCCTTGGAGCATTTCCAGACATAGGTATGATTTTTAGGGCATATCTGTTTGGTCACGGTTGTGCATTCCATTTTGGAGTGGTCATAGAGTTGGTGGCAGCGATGATGGCATGTATGAAGACCGCAGTTTAGCTTTTTTGTGCTGTGTTATCTATTAATAGCTAGAGAGAACGATACCAGGGATGTTTGCATACCATGGGTCATTGCAACCTCCTTCGGGCGATTCCACGTCAAACTCGTCAGGATTTCTTATTGTAGCTTTTCGACTGGGATGTCGTTGGCATTGGATTGGAATTCCATCATAGATGTGGCCATTCTGTCGCAGAAGGTCGAATAAGCCCTGCCAAACTGTTTTCCCCTGTTTGCTTTGGAGAAACGTGGTTGCATTTCCTATCACGATAAGCGCATTCCTTGCTCTGGAGAGTAGCACGTTTAAACGCTCCGGAGACGCCATAAACCCAATATCCCCTCTATTATTGCTTCGTGTCAGGCTTGCCAATACAATATCACTCTCTTCTCCTTGGTAGTTATCTAGTTTCGAAATATTAGCACTCTAGAAAAAGAGAAAATTATATTTTCCTTACCGATAGTAGAGATGCGTATGGGACGCTTTGTGAGTCGAGCGCTGGCTTCCGTGATTAGTCCCGCGCGAACCAGGTCATGCGAGTCAAGATCATTCAGGATGGGGTCATTCTTTTTGCTCAGCTCTCTGCGAAGCAGATGAAGTTGCCCAAGGTACGGTGTAAGAATCACAATCTTATCTGTTCCATATCCCTGCTGTCCAAGATAGCGAACGCAATTCAGGATCATCTCGACCTCGAATGGATTCTGCTTACTCCCTTTTGTCGTGGGGTCCCGCCTCTCAGAAACATGACTTAACTCAAGCTCTGGCTGCTCGTGGCTGACAAAGATTAACCTGTCCTGGAAGCCACGAAGAGCAGGCCGATTTTGTGTCGTCTCCGCGTCGAGCAAATCGGGGTAGGTGAGCTTACGGATAAGCCGCGATATGTCAGGGCACATTCGGTGTTGTCTTGACAGTGTGGTATGTGGATACCCTTTCAAAACCAACCGCTCGAACAGTGATCTATTCAAATCATATCCCTCGCCCTTTTCTACTGTTAAACGATATGAATTGATTTTGGGACGCAGCTGTTTGTGATCTCCAATTAGGACCAACTGCTTGGTGTCTGGCGTCATAGCGGCTAGAACGTGGCTTTCAAGGATTTCGCCGGCTTCCTCTACTAGGATAACACCGGCGTTGGCGGCCAGAAGCGTTCTAATTGATTTTGCCGCAGCCGTAGTAGTACACCCAATGACACGTTTTCGTTTGAGAATGTCGGAATTCTGCCCATAGTAGAAGTAGTCGCTGACGTCCTTCTCGGTCTCATTGAAACGGTCAACAACAGAGACAATCTCGTTCATTTGCTCCTGAATAATATCATTTTCCCATTTGGAAATGTATTTTTGGCGAACCTCAGGGTCCATTTGCCAAATACGAGCATGCTCCGGACTCGCTGTTATCGCAAAAATCCCGGCATCTCCGCCTGAAACCCATCGGTCTAACAAATAGTATGGGCCGATTGCCTTTCCTTTCTTTCCAACCCTCGTCATCCCATCATTTTGTTCCGGGATCAGGAACGCCTCATAAAAGTCCGAGTCATCAGAAAACTCAAGATATTCCAAAACATCATGCTTGCCGATATTTGAGACCTTGAACATGTTCAATTTTGACTGCAAGCCCTGCTCCAAGTCACTGAGACTTGTCTTTCTTTTGTTCACGTATTCCCACGAGAAGTTTTGGTTTCTGCCGCCTCGTGGTTGTTCGGTTAGGCGGAGTTTTCTCGTTTTCTCCGTATGTTTGGCACCGAGCCTGACCATCGAATCATCAGGTATACCAACTGCCATGAGGTCCTCAAGGAATTGATCTAGTGCATGATTGGTATAGCACAATACTAAGATCGTTTCATTGGTGTGGTCATGTATCGCTTTAGCAAGAAGAGCACCAATGAAAGATTTCCCCGTCCCTATAGGATATCAACAACATGATCAATTGTACATACAAGAAGAAACAAAGACGTACCTGGTGGGCCTTGGACAAGACTCAATGAATATGTCAAGCCCGTCAAAAGGGACTCAAGTTGCGAAGGATCCAACGAGACCTGCTTGGGGGTATTCAACAATTTCTGGAGGTTTTGTCCGTCGGTTGCTCTAATCAACTGAACTATTTCCGATAATTGGCTTCCTAGATCCAAAGTTTGGCGTCGTGGCTTCGACGAAAGAAAACAATCTGCAAACGGAAACTCGATTTTCTCCTGCAGCCGCCGGAGGATGGGTTCATACGCAAACACAGCCGTATCCACCACGACGAAGTGAAACTTGTGGCCTTTTTTTGCTTGAGAAAGAACCCGGACTAAGGAGTCAGACCCCATAATTTGAAGGACAAGTAGGGGATCGTCTTTTTCTAAAAGGGATTCATTTCGGTCAAGAGTTACAAAGGTGATAAACTCATGTCCTACCAACAAACAACCAAAGGACTGGTGCCTCAAATAATTTAAATTGTCTCTGAGGAACTTCTTGCGCTGCGATGGGGTATTCGGCAACTGTGGAAGGCCACTGCTGCAGAGAAAAGTCAACGAAACTGGTTTACGTCGCATCGGTGTTCCGCAGTCGATACCACTGAACTCAAGGCCCCGAATCAGCATGCCTGATCTCCGTCCTTTATTGCGGCCTAGGGCAATTTGCAAATCATTCCGCAACTCCGCTAGCAAATCTTCTCTCAGAAGACGGAATTGGTTATCGTAATGCATAGCCGCGCGGTGCTCTGGTTCAGTCTCATAAATCTTGTCGGCCTTTCTGTAGAAAGGCATCTCGGTCGATGCAATCTCATCTGGTGTTGGAAGAATAGCAATTCTTCGAAAATTTTCAAAATCGTTGTCATGTCTACCGCCGGGCCTGGACTCCCCGTGGCTAGGGAGGTGGATGGACGTGGTGGCGAGGACATGTTCAATCCTGTAGGCAAATAACCTAGCATCTGATGAAGAAGAATTCCGAAGAGACCGTTTGCTTGTTATTTGCTACGCAACTTGCCTCACCTCATCAGTTGCCGATGGTGAGGTCACAGCTCGGAAAAGTAACCATGCGAAGCCGGTCTCAGCAGCTTCCAGCAGAGTACGTTTGTTGTAAGCTTCGACTAGGTAGTTCCAAAACAGTGGCGGTTCGATAATGGAACGAACAATCTTTTCGAGAAATCGTCCATTACACAGCTGTTCCAGGCCCGGTTCTCTAAGATAGTTTAAAAGTATTGCTGCAGGCCCATTCAAAAAATCCACGGCAAGGTCGAATCGAAGACTTTTCTGAAGGACATCAAGCGCGTGCGAACTAGACGCTAGCTTCTCAAGACATGATAGACGATCGGTTTGGTCACATAGAGCTTCAAGAAAGAGGCGAGCATCAGGAGCCGCATTAACTGTTTTCTTCCCCTGCACAACCAGCCTGAGCAACTTCGATAGCCTTGCCGACCTGGCAGACATAGTGACTGGCGGTTAGAAGAGACGCCACCGCTTCAGTTGTTCTCGATTGAGGTAGAATATGTTTTCTGGCTGACCCTTATGGTTGCAAAAGCGACAAGATAGATTAAAATCGCGGCTGAAAATTTGTTGGTCTAGAATCGGGCAGGTTGCAGCTCGCTTAATTTTCTCATTGAAGAACGGGTGACGCCGCACTCCTAGGTACAAAGTCAGTCATTTGCTGCGGCTTCTAGCGGGAGGCAGCGTCTTGCCAGACAATGAAAATGAAGAAAAAATTTTCTTCTCCCTACCGCAATGACCGAAACAGTCTCGGTTTAAGAAGGGCATAACACCGCATTTAGGCTTGTTTGTGCTTATATAAAACATTTGCAACTGCGATTTAAGCAAATAAGCAGCATCATCAACATGAGCGAATTACCAGGCAGGAACTGCGGGAACGGCAGAAAGACTTCCATGCCTGGCCAACCTAGCTATAAAGGCACATGGAGAATGAATCAAGGTGAACGATCAGCAAGGCCGTCGCCTCCACCTCCACCACCGTTAGGAGACCTGCTCCTCGAGATCCGTAAGGAGGAGTTGTCTCCATCACGATGGGAGCCTAAAATCAGAGATTGCAGCTACATTGCTTCCTATAGCTGGCTGAACGAGTCCACGCCAACCATCACCATTCCTGGTACGTGGTTCAGACCCTCATTCGAATATTTCAGCATAAGTGCCTAACTCTAGCCTCCTTCACAGGTCGTCCCGCAAGATGGATGCCTCCCAATAGAACTCGTCGCATCGCACGCGATGAAGGGAATTACTTTCGGGACCCAAATGCCGCAAGATATGCAGCCTTCCCCATGGAACCAGCGGTCCTGGCGGTCTTAAAACAGACTCCTGAAATTCCAACCAATGATATCGACATCTTCACGTGTTCAAGAGTTCTGGAGCATTTGTTTGCATTTGTCCGTGGGATTGAGCGCGATTTCAGGTTTGTCCTCGAGGCGGTTGGAAGCACTGCGTTCTTCATCCGTAGGGAAAACTCTCCGAGGGAATTGATTCTCGGTGTGCGTGGATATGGTCACAATTTTGTCGACGAGTATACGACTTGGGAAACCGACGTCAAAAACTCTGAATCTCACCAGAGAATAATCCAGTATCGCTTTGGAGGGCTGCGATTTCTTGTCCGCTTTGAATCGGATGGATACTTGAACCACGGAGATCACAACGATCGGTCAACCTCATATTCCAACTCGCTGTCTGACACACTTTCCAGCGCTACAATCAGCACTGTCGAAACTGCCAAGCAGAAACCCCTTCGGATCAAAGAGGGTGGATGCCCGGTTCCCCAAGAAGACATTATTGATATTAAAACGCGATCTCTTCTTAATTGTAAAACACGCATGATTGAAAGGAAGATCAATAAGTCCGATATCATTCCAAAGCTTTGGTCGTCCCAAATCCCAACACTAATTGTCGGGTATCATAGCGCAGGATTGTTCATGGACATCGAGGTGCAGGACGTTCGCGAAGAAGTGGCAGAGTGGGAGCGTGTTAACAGCGACAGCCTCCTCCAGCTCGTGACCTTGTTACATCTACTTGTTAGCAAGGCGAAAAAGTCTATCACTAGACTCGAAGTATGCAGGAATGGAAAAGGGCCTCTACAGATCAGACGGTTGCTAGGAGATGGACCAAGCGCCATTCCGATGGAGGTGAAAGCAAAGTGGGCTGGCAAACTGTGGGATGAGAATGGAGAGAAATCCTCCCAGTTTGAAAAGCCACTTGAGGGTATCCTAAAGACCTTCGATAACGACATTACTCAAGCAGGCGAGCATTTCGACAATGAGTCTGACGTCGATTACACGGCCTGTTCCGCTGAAGGCTGCGGATATTGTGGTCGCTGTCGGTACTAAGTTATCAAATCAGGGTATCTGCGGAACAATATGTATTCACTCTTTAAAATAGCTTGATACTTAGCTCCAAGAGCAGTAAATGTTGCTTGTTCCATTTCCCTAGGCCGTGCTCTCATGTCGTCGGTCAAAAACAAAGGTCGAGGTCCGTTTAGAGTGCGGATTAGCTAGTTAAGGTCAAACAGGCTTTATAGATTACTCCGTAGTGGAAACTAGTTAACTAACTAAACGGGTGGACCTGACTAACACCACGTGATGATGGACCTCCGCCCTGGCGCGGCAGCACTTACGCATATCTCAAAACTCATCAACATTGCCACAGTAATCTCATTGTTATAGCTTAGCTTCCGCATGTGCAGAGTTATTATCCCTTATTTTGCTGCGTAGTGAGTTTGCTCTGTAGCTAGTGTTGGGTTTGGCAGGGATTCAGGCTCCATTCTAGTAGAGCTCTTTATTAAATGGCTGGATAAACTGCACCAATTACTGAATCGGGACCGCAAGTAAGGGCGTTTGCTTCGACAATGCCGCCTGAATGGGTTCTTGCCAGAGAAGTTGTTGTGGAGTGAAAGAGACTGCCGCTGCTTGGTCTTTGCTAATGCTTTGAGGAGGATCAGGAGAAGCGCTAGTTAACTAACTAGAACTCGAAAAAGAATTGTTGTTTGCTTTTCCTCCAAACAACGGCAACAACTCCTTTGAATTCTTCATGGCGCGCTACTTCAGAACAGTCACTCCGGTCATTTCTTTCCTTCAACCCTTTACCCCATTGCGCTCTTTGAAGTTTGATATGAGAAGGCTCAGCTCCAACTCATCTCATCCCGAGTCGTTATCAGCCGTGTCCTGCGGTGAATTTGATATTAAGTACAACTGGATCGATGGCGCAGAGGCCCTTGAGAATTACGTGCCGGGGGGTTACCATCCCATCATGATTGGGGATATTCTTCACGACAGATACCACATTGTGGACAAGCTAGGGTTTGGCGGGTATTCGACTGTTTGGCTCGCCCGGGACACTCGCCTGGAACGCTATGTTGCTGTGAAAGTCGGCATCGCAGCGTCGGAATCGGGCTCGAACTCGCTTCTGCGCGAGATAAAGAGTCTCCGAGCTCTTTCTGCGCCACTACCTTTGCCGGCGTCCATCCAGCAGCATCTAGGGCGCAATTCAATTCCTCGCGTCCTGGACGAATTTGAGGTGCATGGTCCCAATGGGGCACATGTATGCTACACTACAGAGCCTGCACGATGCAATCTCCAAGAGGTCTCTTTCAGTCGCCTATTTTCTCTTGAAGTTGCGCGGGCTCTAGTGGGTGGGCTCACGATGGCCCTTGCATATACGCATTCACAAGGCTATGTCCATGGAGGTTTGTCGTGGTGATAATATATCATGTTTCCCATTTGTTGTGCCATACTCAGCTAATATTTGAAATTTTCCTAGATATTCATCTCCAGAACATCCTAATCAAGCTCCCGTCCAACTTTGATCAGCTCTCAATCGAGCAGTTGTACGAAGAATACGGCAAGCCTGAGACAGTCACCATTACACGGCGAGATGGGAAACCACTTTCACCCAACATCCCACACAAGGCAGTCTTACCACTCTATCTTGGGAAAAAGGCACAAGACTTCAATCTGTCTGATGTGCGGGTCCTTCTTAGTGATTTTGGTGAGGCATTCAAACCAGCCTCAGACTTCCGCTCTGGGAAAGACTGCCACACACCATTAGCTTTCCAACCGCCAGAAGCTCGATTCGAACCACAGGCTGCACTCTCATATTCTGCAGACATTTGGAGTCTGGCCACGGCAATATGGGAGATTATTGGCATGAAGGCCATTTTCAGCACTTCTTGGGTGACTGCGGATGAGATGGTATCTCAGCACATTGATGAGTTGGGTCCCATGCCCTCAAGCTGGTGGGAGAGCTGGGAGGGACGGGATAAATTCTTTGACGAGAATGGATGCCCAACAAAAGGCCGGCATGTTTGGCCTCCAATTGACCAGGCATTTGAGGAGTTTGTGCAGGAGGATCGGCGGGACCTTAAGGCAGGGGAGTTTTGCAAGGAGGAAACTGCAGCTATTTTGGACTTGATGCGGTGGATGCTAAATTTCCGGCCGGAAGAGCGGCCAACAGGTGAAGAGGTCCTGAAGTCGGAGTGGATGGTCAAGTGGGTGTTGCCTGATTTCGAGCGGAGTTTGCAGGCACAACAATAGATATTAAAAATGGTGTGTATCTGGTGCAACCGTATCAAATCCAGTGTCGAAACCCGTTGCTGCTGAATGAATGCAATATATACTCGAATTTAAAACTGGGTGGGATGCTATGCCACACATGAGAGAAATACTGTTTGTAGGTCCATTCTACCTACTCTTCCAGCCAACGACTCGAATGGGCTACATGGGTTCAGGTTAGTGGTAGCATCGTTGCTTTGACATGCAGGGCAAGATCTTGCGATCTATCTCAGAGCTATGATTGTCGAAGTTTTTCAATGCCCGAATCTCTGGAAGCAACTGATCGGTTCTTAGTGCCAGTATCCCCGAACTATACACAAGGAAACAAGACGACATCGGCTGTCGATAACAGATTGCAAGTGAACCTTTGAATCAATCTTTAAAATCCGTAAAAATACATAATGCATTAGTAGTCAACCTAATCCTCAAGCTTCCTCTCTTCTCCTTTTTCCCATCTGTAAATCTAATGGACATCGCAGCCACACGAAAGTTCAAAGAACCCAATAGGTACTGGCTACATAAAAAAGATAAAAAAACGTGATTTTAACCGAATCGGAATAAAGCGACGAAAAGGAAACGCGAGAAGGAAGAAAACGGATCGAGTCCAAAGAACGATGGAATTCTCTTAAAAGGGATTCGTTCCACTCCATATGTATTCATTCAATTCCGCCATCCACAATGTTTGCCACTGTAGCCCTTTCGCCATAAAACAGAAGAACCATGATTTGGAGAATGACCCAATGCCCACCTCTTCTGGAGGCAGTAACAAGAGATCAATAGTGAGAATGTAGTCCCAAAGGTTGCAATCAAAGAAGTCCAAGGGTGCTATAGGTCACGTTCTTGAAAGACGGAGTTCTGAGAGTGGCTGCCCCGGGCATAATAGGCAAACGATGCCTAGGTAAACACCTCTCAAGACGTCTGGAAGGATATGTAATGCGACAGGAGCGTCTCAAATCCATAATCAATCCTCGTCGCTTACAGCAGCGCTGTCAGTTCCGTTAGTTCTTGAACTATTGAACGTCAACTTTAGCTTCTGCGATGCCGCCGCCCCGGACGCGAGAGGAGTTCCAGCGCTTGACACAGCAGCAGTTGACCCATCTACCGAATCATCGAAGTCGGCAAATTCAGGATACTTTTCAGTCTCCTTTCTCAGTGCTGCAACACAAGCGGCCTAATCAAGGGTTAATAGTGAATTGTGAAAACGGTGTGTAATTAATTCTCTCGACTTACCTCAATCTGATTCGCATCCTGGAAAAGAATGCTGCCATCTTCATTAAAGGTCCTAGCGTTATTACATAACAGTCGAACATCGTCTCTGAATTCCCTTAGACTTTGATATTCATCGCGATTGATCTTCCGTTTTATTGTGTCCATGGCGATGGGATTCTGAATAATCACGTAATACTCAGGGTAATGGGTCTTTGGTGGTGGTTTAAGGAATGGGTCGATGATGGGACGGGTGTTTGGTTCGTCATCAGTGTCCGAAGAATCAGCAGGCACCTCCGCCTGTAGTCCCATGATTGTCTTGTAAACTCTGTTAAGGATGGTTTGCAGAACCTCACGGTCCGAGTTGCTGAGCGTCTCGTTCGTACCGGCCGCTGCTACCATCGCAGCTTTGCTCTGCCTGCCTCTTCGACGTTTGGCTGGTGCCTCTTCCACTGTTTCCTCCGCCTTTCGTTTGGGCAAAGGTCCCTTACGCCGTCCTTTTCCTCGTTGTGGCGTGGCAGAAGGTTCTCTGGATGGCTCCGGAGACGAATCCCCTTCGTGGGCTCTTTTCACTCGCTTGTCTTTATTCGTTCGTCTTCGCTCCATTTTGGCTTCATTTCTAGCGATTGCTTCCTCGATAGTATCATCCTCTGCGTCTACTGCCATGAGCCACTGCTCCTCAGTAAGGCCATCATCGTATTTCATGACCTTGCGCTCACGAGCACCTCGGCCCGTGATCTCCTCAGGCTCTTCAGGGACGGGATTGTCTTCTGCCAGATAAATATCAGGAAGCTCATCTTCACCCATCAGTCGGTGATATCGACGTCCCGGACCGTAACGATCAGATTTCAATCTCTCCTGGTCAAGCTTTTGGAAAAGAATAAGCTCATCATCAGACCGGGCCATGATATCATTTAAATCATCATCATCCATCTCGTCCTCGTTGCCCACTTGGTCCGCAGAGTCCGCAGTTTCGAGGAGAGTCCGCAACAAAGCATCACGCTCTTCGTTTGTCGATTTATTATCAAACTTTCCGGCCTGGATAACCTTTCCATCCATATCTAATTTGAACTGTGCTCGTTCAAGGATCCTCTCTTCAACGGAATTAGAGCTAATCAATCGGAGAATTCGGACTTCGTTCTTCTGGCCAATTCGATGCGCACGATCCTGGGCCTGCAGATCTTGATGCGGATTCCAATCCGAGTCATAGATGATGACGGTATCGGCAGTCTGCAAATTCAACCCCAAACCACCGGCTCGTGTGGATAAAAGAAAGCAAAAATATTCCGATCCAGGGTCATTGAAAAGTCTCAACAACTCAGACCGATCGTCTGATTTTGTGGAGCCATCAAGACGCAAATATTTCATTCCGCGGAAACGCAAAAAATCTTCCATGATGTTCATGATTTGAGTCATCTGGAAGAACATCAAGATACGATGCCCCGATGCCTTGAACTTCGGGAGAATGCGATCAAGCAGTTCGAATTTACCAGCTGTACGCCAAATGAGATCATTTGTTCCCTTTCCAGGGTTCATCTCTTCCTCCACTGATTCAAACACGAAAGGATGATTACATAACTTTCGAAGTTGCATGAGCATGTTGCTCAATCCACGCATACCAGTTTTGCCGCCTTTGCCGTCGCTGACCACCAATTTATTATGGGTGACCAATTGCTTATACAATTTGGCCTGCAAAGCGGAGAATCGACATTTAATAACACGTTCTTGTTTGTCAGGGAGATCCTTCTCGACATCCTTTTTCAATCGACGAAGGAGGAATGGCCGAAGAACTTTATGCAAGCGCCTAATAACGAGCAACTGTTCTTCTTCGCTTAGTTCCATGCGATCTTGACCACCTGTGTTTGCGAATGGCGTATTAAACCATTCGTCGAAAGACTTGACAGACTTGAAGATATTAGGAAGCACGAAATTGAGCAGCGCCCAAAGCTCAGGGAGATTGTTTTGGAGAGGAGTCCCTGTGAGAATAAGCCTATAGCGTGACATATAGTATTGAGTGAGGGTCTGCGTCAATTTCGACTGGGTATTCTTCATTCGATGACCTTCATCGACAATCATATGAATCCATTTCACCTTGCTCAAGACTGGCCGGTCTTTTATGATATATTCATATGTTGTCAACAGGACCTGGAATTGACCCCACCGAATAGCTTGTTGCAGCCCTTTGCGGCTGCTGGGCGGTCCCTTGTAAACAATTCGAGAAACCGACGGTGCCCATTTTTCGAACTCCAGTGTCCAGTTAGTTAGCGTACTAAGAGGAACGATAACTAAGAAAGGTCCATTCTGTTTCTTTTTCTCGATCAGATATGTGATCAAACTGATTGTCTGGATGGTTTTGCCGAGACCCATCTCGTCCGCCAAAATACCGTTAAGATTGTTGTTGTAGAGCGAAATCATCCATTGGAGACCTCGTATCTGGTATTCCTTGAGAGTACCACCAACCAGCATAGAAGGCTGCATCGTAACATCCTCCTTGACTCGATGAGCCACAGCATAGTAATCGACCTTACGGCTCTCACCTTCCTCGTTTTCTCCACCTGACTCGATCTCAGAATCTTCATACAAGTGCTCATCTCCTCCATATCTTTCCGCATGATTCCTTTGCTGTTCTTTTACAGACTGAGCTAATTGTTTGAGGAAGCCATCCGTTTGCTTGAGCAGATGTGAGATACGGGAATCCTTGGCTTGGCCAAGCAACTTCATGTACGTTTCCTCGTCGTTTGCTCTCAAGGCCTGAAGACGTTGCTTCGCGGTTCTTTCAACACGCCTCTGTTCTTCACGCTCCATGTCATGATGGTGTCGAAGCATCATCTGGCCGAGTTTGTGAGACCGTGCCCTCTGCTGAATTCCAGCATTGATGACTTCGCGACCGTGAGTCAGGATTGCTTGTAACTGATCGTATTGTTTCTTCTTCTCTTTCGTCTCGCGCGCGTCCCGTTGTTGCTTCTCGAGCTTTTCGGTCACCCGAGCCTCGCGAAGTGATTGTTTCTTCATACGTCGGTGGCTGCTGCGATTCGCTGACATGATCAGGTTGTCGTAGTGAATCATCTCATGCTGTAATTTACTGCGAAGAATTCTCTGCTTTGGTAGAAGATTCAACATCTTGTGCTCGATCAATGCTCTCAACTTGAGAGAGTCATCAACTATTCCTGGCGAGTCACTTTTGCTCGTATCCCATACAGAAAGATTAGCCGGTAGCCTAGCTAATTCAGCTTTTCGTGCAGAAATGCGGTTGTATAATATGATCTCTCTTTCTTCCCGCATCTTGTCCAAATCTACGCCGACAGGCATAAGACTCGGAATCCTGAGTCTGTATTTGCGCATGGAATGACTGCCGTAGCTGATGCGAGATGGGAGTGCGTCGTAAGGAGATTGGAAGGTTTGATACATAGTTTTTGGCATGGTCGATGCATCGTCCGGCTGGACTCCAGCTTCGCGGGCTTGGCTACCACCGTCCGACGCACCATCAAGCGAAACCACGCTATCGGCACCTCCGAGAGACAGGCTCTTCTTGTTTGCAAAGAGCTGTTGCTGTACGCGGACTGGGATCGGTAGATTTTTGGAAAGCATCTTAAAGGCGAGGATCTGATTCTTAAGGATCGTCAACTGCTCCGGTGTAAAGCTACCCATTCCTCCCGTTGCGTTCTTTTGACTAGCAGAGGTGGCAATCGTGGGGCCTAACTGTCCTGGTGCAGACTCTGGGCCTGTAGAACTATTCGCGCTGACGGAACCATTTCTCCCTACGGTAATTCAAGAAAGTATCAGTGAGCTTTGAACTTCCATGTTTATAGTAATGATGAGACTCGAAAGGGTATTACCGTCAATCCCATTGGGAACACTATCGGCGGAGATTCCGTTGGTTTGTTGCGAGAATTGCTGCTGTGCCTGTGCCTGTGCCTGTGCCTGGCTCTGCTGCTGCTGTTGACTCTGCTGATTCTGTTGCAGGCGTTGCGCGTGCAATTGCTGTAATTGCCGTTGTTTGTGGAAGGCTTGTTGGCGCTGGACGGCGGAGAGAAGGTTATGGGCTTTGAGGAACTCAGGATCATCGGGGCGTACGCCTTGCTCTTGCATCTGCCGGTATTTCTAATTGGATTTCAGTTTTGAATCTTAAAGTCTTTTCCAAAAGAGCTATGACCAGGGCAGCAAGGACAGCGAAGGGAGAAGAAGGCAAAGTGAGGGAAGAATGTGCGGCCCTACTGACCTGATAGACTTCCTGAATATGTTGTTGGGTTAGGTTGGGAGGAAGGCTAGGTTGTATGGCCGCCATATTGGGGCCTGCCTGAAGGGAAGCCATTGACTATACGCGCAAAGTATTCATGAACAATTGATGATCGCGCCGAGGGGTGATGAGGAAATGCCCGCTATCAGATCGTGGCGCTAGGAGCGAAGCCGGTGGAGGCAGGTTGGTCGCAAAGGCTACTATTGTACAAGTATCCGATGACTATCGAGCGGAGCGCGAATACACGGGCTTGAATGCGCGGCGCGGGCCTATAATCCGATGATTTTTGATGCTTGGCGATAGGATTTCCCTCTAGGCTCTGGCGGAGCGACACCAAACCAACAGGAGGCAAAATAGAAAATACATGCAAAAACTCGCCAAGGGAACACTGCCGGGCTCTGGCGGGAGATCAAGCGGTGTGAATGGGTGGAAACGCGTTGGGTGGATATGTCAAAGCCTCTGTTTGATGAAATGGGGATGGAGGGAATCAGCTGTCGCGAAAACTCCCGTGAAAGACAGTCAAACCTGGGCTCAGGCTGAGCTGTGATGGGAGAAGGGAAAACAGTAACAAATCTGGTCAAAGATTTGGGGTGTCACGTGTGCACTGCTGAGTAATGCTTGCCACTGGAGCTAGACCCAAACAGGAAGCATTCATGCTAGGGGTGCTGACTCAGCATGGCGGCTGAACTCATCGACTATCACGACATAGTTACAGCAGTGATACTCCATACAGCATCAGGATATACCGCACGAAGAGTGCCATTCTCACAGGAACTGTGGGTTTTCAGCATCTCTACTCTACAATTACGCAATGAAAGGCTCAGGAGTCAGCATGGCTCCTGAGTCTCCAACCACAATTGGAGCTGGATACAGCATCAAATCTACCCCCTTAATGAAGGAGTTAGTAGTAGACAAGCATTGAGTGTTTAGCCAATATAAAAGGCATGTGGCATCAATGCACACGGAACTTGGTTCTCTCCTTTGCCATCTGCTCTGGCTCCTACAACAGTGTGCCAGAGCTGTGCTGAGATGCAGGTGATCCCCAGTTGGTTCTCTGTCAGTTTGCGACGACTAAGCAATGCTGGTGAATTTCCCTTTTGGGAACGTGTGTTTCTTTATTTTCTGACTTCCTCCCTCTTCACTTGACATCTGTTTCAACATGTTCAGAAGAGTCATCTTTGTCAGTCTCTTCATATGGCTTCTCCATCTTTGTTCAATCATCTTCAGATTTGAACACTTCCTTGAGTCTTGCCCCTATTCTTCTAAGATTCTGCCTTGCTGCTCAGAACCTATTACTCTGCTTTCTGTTTGAAAATCAAAGCCTTACTTCCTTTTCCCATTCCTGGAAGCTGGGCTGTCGGGCTGTCCACCAGGGCATCCAATGGCTCATAATCTAGAACTCGAGGCCAAACACTTGATAGAAGTTCTCACGCTTTTGCAGCCGCAAGATCTTCCTCCCACTGAGTTTGACTCGATGCCTGGATGCTGGGTTGACACTCGCTTATTCATGTTGAGCCTCCTTAAACGAAGTATCTGCCCGGCGGCAATCACCGACGAGCTTCTGATGAAGCTTCAAGTCCTCGGTTTCCAAAGGGACCCTTGGACAGTCGAATCCCTCACTCGTCACATCAAGACCAGCCGAGAGTGCCAACGCGCAATAGTCGAGTTTGTATATCTCTGGATCACGAAATTTGTCTTGCCACGTAACTCTCCCAGATCCCTGACATTTTCAACCGTATCTGGGTGCATGCTAAACAGTCTCTGGCAGTAATGGACAAGGACATGCAATCCTTCTCGTCTACCGACTCCGAAGGGGATATGAGATTGGAATTGAACGTGAGTCCCCAAAATGACTAACAAGTTTTCATAAACCTGTAGCTGACTTTGGGGCGTAGGTATCGACTCGAGAAATGGACCGCTGTGCTATTACCGGGCTGTACAGTGCCGATGCATTTCGAAGCACACACGGTCCGTCAGGCAAGGTAGTCTGCATGCGTATCCTTCCCGAATGTCTTCGTGACAACGACAAAGCCCATCATCTCATCCAGATCTTCACCGGAGGCAGCGTCAGCTCAATTCGGGCAATAATCGACAGGTCCGAAAACGCGATCCTCATGTCTGAGGCCATTACAGATACCTTTCGCGACTTTTATTGGTCCCTTAAACCAACAACAACCACGTCGACAAGTGCGAACGAAAGTACAAGGTGCGGCCTCGTCGTTGAGCGCTTTGCCGATCTTCAAGTCCCTGAGATTGCAAATCTCCCACCGAACTCGCCGGTACGACTGGGCGATAACGAAGCCAGTTTAGGCGTCCCTCGTCCTTCGGCAATAATTTGTCGTTTGCACCTTGCCGTGGCACAGATCCTAAACGAAACTGGCGCGCTCGCTGCGATCCTGAGGTTTTTGACGGCCCCAAACTCCGATGAAGCTTAGTGGTAGGTGATGACTCAAAATGCGGCCTTGGGGTATCTTTATTTTATGGGCCTCCTTTTTTCGAAAATTCCGATAAGAAAATATTAGCTATCTCTCAGTTGAGGCAATTTGACAATCTCCAGTTCACATACCTTTTATTTCGAACATCACAGTGATTACCCATGATTCTTCACCCTTCACCAAATCACCACATGTGTAGTACCAATAGATGGCCATACCCTTAACCTTTTGGGATGGAAATTCAGTGAATAGCTGTTAATTGTAAGAAGCTACCTAGGTACATATTTTAGGAGCGAGTTCATAGGGGTTTATATAACGTTCATAACTGTCTCCTCTCCTCACACTTACAAGCTTGCTTGAACTGCAATGTTGGGATTCGCCATCTGCTCAGTCACAATCTATGGTATCTAGCGGGCAAAGAGGAAGATTTCCCGGGAAATGCAAACATTCTTTATCACAAGTTTCAAGGCAAGGGTTCAAACACACACAAAAACAAAGAAAAGGATTTAACAATAAACATATCACCTCTTAGTCACCTCATCACATGTAGTTACGTCATCTACATATCCACTGCCCTCAGGGCATTCCTCTTGGGTGGTGGTGGAGGTGGAGGTTTCTTCGCTCGAACAGAAGGAGACGAAGATACCCCATTACCATTATACGGGCCCATACTCATAGGCCGAGTGAGCGGATTGCCGGTTGAACTCGACAGGGAAACAGAGGTGTAGCGGTCCGGGCTTATTTTTCCGTACGAGGACGATCGCGGAGCGTCGTCTGGGTAGCCGTAGTGGCCGTCGTAGTTTCGGCTTTGGGCTGAGCGGAGTGGGGAGGCGGCGCTGCCGATTGAGGCGCTGTCGCTTACGACACGACTGGAGTTTGGAGGAGAGGTGCGTCCTCGAAGCTTGGTGGGTCCTTCGAAGGTAGAGGTGCGGCTGAGAGATGGGGTGTGGAATGAAGAACTGAGGCAGGAGGATGCCGTGCGCGTGGGTCGTATGGTTGGACGGGGTTCGGAGGGTTGGTCTTCGAGTTCGAACCGGTCGTGGAAGGAATATGAAGTTGTGTTTCGGGATGGAGTTGGGCGCCGGACGGGGCTTTGGCTGAAGAGAAAGTATGTTAGCTTTTATATGGCGTAGATGGGATTAGAAGGGGTCAAATCGTACCCAGCTGGCCACTCGTCTCTTAGCTGCAGGAGGACTTCCCGACACTGGTCGTGATAACTTAGTTGAGCATTGAAAAACGATCGGAGATCCGTGACATTGTCTGCTTCCGCCTCCCTAATATCTTGCATGCGTCGGAACACATCTTCATTAGCCTCTTCGTATTTGACCTTTTGTAGCCGCAACTCCTCTTCTACGCGGAAATCTTCTCTTTTGGCTTTTTGCATCTTTGCGAGCGAAGTGTCGTATGCCAGTCGGCGACTTTCGAGCTTCTTCCTAGCAGCCTGAAAAAAGGAACATATTATTAGACATGCCCCAAGGAGTCCGTCGACGAGACCTGCAATTTTTTGATCGTACCTGATACTCCTTCATCTGAGCAAGCGATCTATCGAGAGACTCCAGCCAGCTGGATGTCGCATCTGCCACATACTGCTCCTGGATCCTAGCACAACGCTCGTTCGTTCTGCCAAAGCCTATTGTTCACCGGTCAGCTGCAAGGGCGGATAAAGCAATATCTCAAGGCTATAACTGACTGATAAGACCTTGTCCAAACTCCGAAGAGTTTTCAAAATCCTGGCCATGGTTTACCATTGCTCCGCCCAAGTATCCAATAGGGAACATTTTCCCGCCCTCGCCGCCGTCGCTTCGTTTAGATATCGCTCGTATGTACGCCGTCATGGCTTTGTGAAGACGATCCAACCCTGTGGGGAGATATGTCAGTTGCCTGACTCGCTGCTGCCACCTGGGCCCGTAGAGAGGGAGAGGAACTATACCATCGTGCCTCAGAGCCATCTCTGACTCCAACGCTTTGAAATCGTCCGATACATTTGTCTTGACTTCTCCACCCATGCGTTCTCCGGCCCACTGCTTAAAGCGACCGAGTTTCTTGTTGACGTTCATGGCGTCTATATGGGAGATGAAGCGTTCGAGTTTTGGTAGTTCGGGAAGGGTGTGTGTGTGTAAATTAACGGTGAAGCTGTGGGATGCCAGATAATAAGGAAACGACCACGACCAAGGAAGTCTAGTCTAGTTATATTTGGGGAGGTTCCTGTCGTGACGGGACCAAGCGGTCTGGGCCAAGGGGGGAGTGCGGATAGAAGAATGGAATGACCAAAGGCAGCGTACCAAAGAGAGACAATTATCTATCCTCCTGAGGAAAGACGGTGAACAGACAGAATAGTGATATCTTTCTTTATAGGACACTCTTATCGAATATAGTATCAAACAATAGAGAGTGAAGTTCAACGACTGGCAGTGGCTAATAACGAGTTTCTATTCTTGTAATGCGCATCTCTCATTCTCACTCACTCTGTGTCTCTCTACCCGCCCTGACACAAGTGATCAGCATGCAGAAGAGCATAGAAAAAAGAGAACAGGAACACGGGTGGGAAAAGACCCAGAAAAGCAAATAAAAATAAATAACTGCACAACCAGGGAAATGAAAAGGTTACAAAAAGTCAAAAGAACACCCTTTGCACAACCCATCTTGATCTGATCTCACTCTGCCCTCGTTTCGCCTTGCCCACAGATGTGAGTCCGTCCGCCCCCCCTTTCAAGTGGGATTGGAGACATGGGAGAGAAGGCGGTGTTGCTGGTGTTGTGCCCATGTTGCACTTGACGTTTGAGATCCATGGTGGGTTGACTGCGATCTCCTTCAGTTCTGGTTTCTTCTCTTGTTCCATCGAGGTCCATTTTTAAACCCTCCCCTCTCCCCCTGTCTAACATCGACGGCGCTGCTGCAGGGTGGTTGGCCATGGAGCACTGGCCTGCCTGGCCAAGATGAAACGGCGGCCTCTCCACCTCCTTACGTCAAAGGTCTTGGTCAAACTCCACTCGACTTGACGCTGGCTTGCTTTTTTTTCTTTTTTCCCCTTAGGGCTGGCTGGGCTGGGCTTCTCTTACATTCAAAGCGGCTACCGTGAGATGGATGGGTTGTGGGACGTCGGACCATGCAGGCCGGGCGCCTACGAGGGTTTTTCTTTTGGTTGTGGGAGCAAATTGGAAGATACATGCAGCTCTCTGTCTCCATTGGCGAAACATGGACAGGGTCTTAACGTGGTCAACCCATTTGAAGAAGTGCTTGCGAGGTTGATCTTACACTTCACAACCCGAGTTCAAAGAGAATGCCTACACAGACCATCAAAAAGTGCTAAGAATAACTTGACTATTTTCTATTCTTCTGGATACAACATGCCATTGGGTATCAGCTAAAAGACTATGTACATAATTCGTTTTCAGGAGAGCTCGATTCCTCGTGGTTTAAACCTTCCACGCCATGGACATCCCCGAATTCTCTATCCAGTCAACATCCTCAAATAGCAACGGTGAATCGCACGAGTCGAAGAGAGGCGGAGAGTCGGTAGGTGACAGAGACGGCTGCGAAGACGGCACTGAAGTAAGCCGCGTAGTGAGGGCAGGAGAGTCGAACAAGGGCGTGCCCAGCGAAAAGTCAACCGTGTCGTTGACGTAGGCCGGGAAGCCAAGCTGGCTGCCCAACTGTGGGTTTGCAGAGAACATGGATCCATCAACCACAGCACTTGGGTCAAAATGATGATGATCTGTTGCAGGTATGCAAAACCCACCGTTGCCAATATAATCCATCTGCGGCCTCACTGCTCCAGAAGTCGCAGCCAACATGAGGTCGAATTCGTTCCAATCGATCCCGACCGGCCCCGGATCGTGGCCCATTGACTGACTCGATAAGTCTAGTCCTAGCCCGTGCGCACTCCCTGGGAGAGTGGTGGAAACTGGTATTGAAGGCTTTGTCGGTTGGGGGTGATGGGTGTGAGGAGGTTGCGCTTGAAACTGCGTTGTTGGTGTATTTGCCGCGACGGGTGCCACCGGAGGCCATCCGATGATCGTCCCGTCGGGCAACTTCTTGTGGAACGTTTTCCCTTCCAGCAAATCCCTAGCGAATTTCCCGGGAGTCAGTCCGACCACCTTCTTGAACACTCGGTGGAAGTGACTTGGAGTCAGGCCCGCCTCCGACGCCAAATCCTGCAGCGTAGGGCGTTGCTTCTCTCCACCTGCTAAAGCGGCGCGCGACATCGTTTCACAGGCCCTTTGCGCCAGGCGGACATGCGGATCTGTCGGGGCGCGGAGATCCTCTGGTTTGCACCGTTTGCAGGGCCGATACCCTGCTTTCTCTGCTTGCGCGGGAGTGTCATAGAATATAACGTTGGCCCGGCGTGCGAGCCGAGCTGGACATCGCGGACGACAGTATATCTTCGTGGTGCGCACACCGTACACGAAGCAGGTGGCGGCGGCATCCCGATTGACGATTGCGCGCCATCGGGCGGAGGGTGTGGCGTATGCCAACTTGTTGTCAACTGGCTGAGTCATTTTTGGAGAAGGGAGAGGAAGGCGGAAAACTTTTCTCTGATATCGAGGTAGGAGAAGAGCGCGGATCGGGATGGGGAGAGGGGAATCGTCCCGGAGGAATAGCGGATGAGGTGGGTAGGAGAGTGAGTGACTTTTGCTAACTATATGCTCCCCAATTCAATCGGTCTAGAGTTGGTCTATAGAGAGGAGTATACAGCAGAAAGTACGTAGGGCGCCCTCATATATCGTTGCCAGGTTGCTCTTCTTCTTAAATCCATTCGAAAAGAAAGGTCGAAATCTTTTTCCCTTTGCCTGCTTCCTGGTGCTCACCACTCGGGATCTGTGTCTACTGCTTTGATATTGGGATCTAGATGGAGGGGGAGAGAAAGAAGCTTGCTTGATGTTCGACGAAGAAAAGAAGTTGTTGTTGTTGTATCCTTTCTTAGGATTATTGTGTCTTTATCAGTGATATATATAGATATATATCTCTCTGTTTTGGGGGGAGGATCGTGGAGAGGTTCCAAGAAAATGTATCTTCCAAGACTTTTTTTTCCGCGCGGGATCGCTAGATCTTGAAGAGGATAAGGGTGGTCAAGGGAGGAGGGGTGTGTGGATGGGAGAAATGAGAAGCCACAGGAGCGAAGATATAGGGCAGTCAGGCAGGATATATAGGGAGCCGAGAAGCCTCCTGTGCCGGCGGACAGCGAGTTCCCCTTCCTCGCGGTTTTATGATGAAATGGGCCGGCCTGCGGTGTGGCGCCGCCATGATTGGCCAGTTTGGGAGCAAGACCTGGGTTGGGCGGCCGATTAGTCATGCCGGCAAGCCCTGCCGCCGCCACTAGCCCGCTTTGGGCCGGTCACATGTCTGACGTCGATGGAAAGGGAATGGTCGCGTTCAGGGCTTGGCACGCCCGCCTGTGGATGAGCTGTGGCTGGTGGCCTTATGTAACCCTTTGATTGGCACGAACCGCCTATTTCTCCGGCCACCACCGAGGGGCCCATTTCCGCTGTGACTTGGCGGCTTGGGAGAAGAGGAATTTCTTGGGGTTCTGTGCCGGGGCGCACTTGGCGGGCACTGGACTCCGTAGGTTCTAGGCGTGGGACGCCTTTTCGAATAAAATAGGCGAGGATTTGCTACTTTGGATACCTGCTTGGCAGAGGGCGGAACCTTATAGTGCGCATGGGCGCCGACATTTCATAACGCTGTTCATAATTACGGAGTTACGTCGGGGTATTCACGGCCATAAAAGGTCGTTCGTCGCCTGGTGGGAGTTCGAGGTCTGGATTTTCCCATATTCTGGTTAGACCGCAACGTCATTAACTATTTTTGAACCAGTGAACTACGTAGTACGGAGTGCTCTTCGTTATGACGAGGCTGGTGTATGATATTTCAAGTCCTGTCTTGGTGACTCTTCTGTCTTTCAAACGTCACTGAACCTTGTAGCATCTGCTGCGGATGGAACCCAGATGGGGAAAACTACAAAAAAGGGCCAAAGCTTGCATTGACATGGATGGATCGCTTCGCATAGCACGTGCTCGCGAGAATTCCAATCGGCCACATGATAGAATTGCTCATTTCGTGCACTATGGCAGCTAACCATCAAATACATGTATGCCTTTGGATAAAATAAAAGCATTCCCACGCATCCTATCATAATCGAACCGAATGAAATACGCCATCCAACCAAGTTTACTCCTTTGTCTTTTGAGTACCACGAAGCAAACCGGTTCTGCGGGCAGCGATAAGACCGGCCTTTTGACCTTGTGCAGCGTATCTCGAGATCGTGGAAGCTTTACCAATATGTTGATGATTACCACCACCGTGAGGCTATAGAACAGAGAAAGATTAATTGTCAAGTATCTCCTCATGGTACCCAGAGAACTTACATGGTCAACGGGATTCATAGCAACACCACGAGTCTTGGGCCATGAGTTGCGCTTGACAGCGTACTTGTGCTTGGCTCGGGATGCCTCTGTAGCATAAATTAGTAACCCATCAAGGCTAGCAATATCGGGTGCGGCCACGTACTCAACAGTGGCTTATCTGTTCGTCCACCTCCGGCAACAATGCCAACCATTCCTCTGGAACGGCTCTTCACGACCTTCTTAGCACCAGACGGAAGCTTGACACGAGTTTTGCCCTCGTCAGGGTTGTGACCGATAACCGTGACATAGTTTCCGGATGTTCGGCCAAGTGCACCTCTATCTCCAACCTTCTCCTCGACGTTGGTGACAACGGTACCTTCAGGCAGAGAACCCAGAGGAAGAATGTTTCCGACCGTCAAAGTAGCGTTCTTTCCAGCGTAGATGAACTGGCCAGTGTACATGCCTTCGTTGGCAATGAAAGTCTCGGTGACATCCTTGAACTTGTAAGGGTGACGGAAGGAAACTTGAGCGAGGGGAGCACCTCGGCCAGGGTCGTGAATGATTTTCTTCACCACTCCGCGAATGTATCCGTGTCTCTCAGCATAGTCGAGGGTTCTGAACTGAGCCGGTGCCTTATTGAGACGGGTGTTGGCCGCTGTTCAAACAAGAAAAAAGACAATCAATCAACCATGTTCATATTCTCTCCAGCGCCATCCATCCCTTGGATTTTGATCAATTGTATCACGTACTGAAAATAGAGCCACGACCCTTTCTCTGATTGCGAATCACGCGACCCATGGCGTCTGACTATATTGCACAGCAGAATCAGTAAACAGGCGACTGTATTGCGAAAATATCGAAATCGAAAGATGTCTTCATACCTCTTCACTAAATTGTCTTTTGGTCGGTGAAGTTGCTCAATCGCATTCAAAACTGCAAACCAGAATTTGTGTGGGTTGTTTGTGTAGGGTATCGCACATCGCTAACCTAGCCGAGTTTGTACTAGCGCGCTTTCCACTTCTCGACTCCTCCAACTCCAGTCTTGGATCCTGAGATTCATCACAATCAGCACTCTCGTTTGGTTTCCAGTTGTCGAATTTCCAAGTCACGGCTGGTCTAAGAGCAGCGGACGCACATTGGTTGTATTATCCATTTGAATCGGATTTTAAGGCTACTGCGCGTGTTCGCGAGGCTTCGAGGCTGACTTGAAGTTTTGGCACCATCTGTCTGATTTTTCTATGAACACTGTGTGTCGAAATCTGAAATACCGGAGTCACATCCTGCTGAAGATACTTGTTTGCGCTCTGCCTAGCTGCGTGCAGCTTTCTGGAGTTTCTGCGCCAACCAGCATAGCAGGGTATGGACGTGTTGTCCCCATTGAACCTCGTGTCCAGCCTAGGCTTGGGAAATCTTATATTTCAACATCAATTGCTGCTTCACAAGTAGCCTATGTCGGCAATGTTGGACCCGATTGCCCTTCATCCTAGTTGTAAGGGAGTCCATTTTGTTGAAAGTCAAGCGACTTTTTTTGCCTTTTCTATATCCTTTAAGCTGCCCCTGCAAACTGAGAAGTCTAACACTGTTTGTCTAGTTCTATGTTTGCTGTTGGAATTGATTGATTGATCTACTGGCAATCGAATATCGCCCTTAGGGGACAATCGCACTTCTCCTAGGTTGGCATCATTTGTTCATGGTCACTTGAACATAATTCCTTTGTTTTACAACATCACCATTGAGTGCCTGTGACCCTGGTGCTACTTGAATTGAAGATTCTAAGTGAAGTTAGTAGCAGCTTCGCTTTGTCTATTTCCTAGGGGTTTGTCGTGGCATCTTTATCTTCCCCCGGGGCTATTCTTTCCGGCTGCACTCTGCGAGATGACAAATCAATAACACTGGACAATTTGCGGAATTCAGACATCTGTTGCCGCATTCTAGGGCTATCTGAAGATACATATGCCAGTCCTTATGCTCCACGAATGAATGGCAGTGTCACACTGGGCGTTTCGATACTGCGAGAATCCCTATAGAGAAGTGCAGACACCGTGGCGGGATACGGGCTGGCTCCCTATAGCAGCGGTGGCATGCCAATGTGGCTACCTCTGCTAAGACCCTTTCAAAAATTGAAAAATTCCCACGTTGGTGGGGTTTCACGGGCTCTTTCAAGGGAACAAAGTGATTTACTCGATTTAGATAGCTTTTACTGATACTGTGGCTTAATTGAATTGGTTTATCCTCCTGAATGGCGGCTTTAAAACGGGCGAGGCGTTCCACCCACGCTTGCTGTCGTAGTAGCTTTCCCAGTCACTCGAGAATCTTGTGTCCTTGCTAGACTTTACCCAAACATCTCCTTCCAACCTCCAACACTCCAACCTCCCAACACCGTCCACAACACCATGTCTCACTCCGACTCGGACACATCTTCATTGTCATCTGCTGTCTCAATAGAAGATGAAGCTGTCGCAGCTTCCGTAAATCGCGCGGCTGGCATCAAGAAATACTTCAAACGCCAGAAGCAAACCGAATCACCGCCTCCGAAACGTGCACCGTCACCGCCCCACGAATATGTGCTGGCCGACAATCCAAGCATTGCAGTCAGTAATTTCCTCTCTTGAAATATATTCCTGCTTCCCTGCCTTTTGGAAATAAATCTTCTCAAGACGCGTCGGTTGTGTTGTGAACGCGCCGCTAACGCCACACCTCGTTCTCAAGTTCATCGTAATGTTCCGCGCGAGATTTAGCGATGCCTTCCCGAAGTCGCTACCTAACTACGGGCCCCAAGATATCGAGAAGGGCGTTACAGATGTCGTACCGGGCGACCACATAGAGAGATTGCTATGTGCCTTAATCGGCCTGGTGCTGAACCGGAAGAAAGATGTCGAGTGAGTGTGCCTCTTATCACAGTTGCTAGCCCGAGCGGTGCGCATTCGGCACTGAAACCTCTCATAATACTGTCTCTACGGAACCTGGAGCGTCTTTAGGCTAATATTTGCGGTATATGTGTATAGGAGAGGTCATTTTCAACGTGCCCTTGAAGAAGCCGTGCAATCGCATCAAAACCAATGGCCGAAAGCTTGGGAGGGCAAAAATCCGCTACATGGTGGGCGCACATTCGCGACTATGTCGCCGGAAGAGCGCGTGAGGATCTCTTATTTTGCATTTTCAAAGGTCAATGGCTAAATTTCTTGTTTGCAGTTGTCGTTTCTCAAAACGTTGGCTCTATGGGCCCTATCCTCATCTGAAGCCATCCAAACGAAGCTCAAGGAAAGCTACAAACAAACAAGACAAGAAGCGGACCGTAATCAGCCGCTCTCCGTACAGCCGTGGGGAAGCGATAGCTACAAGAGACGTTATTGGCTTATAGAAGGCCGAGATGATACGCATTTCAGACTTTATAGGGAGAGCAATCCTGCACTGAAAACAAATACCTGGCGGAGCGTTGCCGGTACGATTGACGAGTTGAGATCTGTTGCAGAGTCTCTTGCATCGGAGAAATCCCGTGCTGCAAAGGATCTTAGTGAGAGGATACGCAATAGCATACCTCGTTTTGAGGCGTCTGAAGAGGTAAGTTTCTATCAAAAGCCGGATTTGGCTTTACTTATTGCTAATCTCATGGTAGAAACGAAAACGCCGTGATTACCGTTTAGCCAGAAAAGCAGCATTCACCCGTCCCGAACCCGGATTCTCCCTTTACGAAGGCCGGACCCGTGGAAAGAGGATCAAGTATACATTTTCTGACGAAGAAGACTCAGACGGATATACTTCCAGGAGATCTACACGTCAACAAACTCGTGTGCCATCTCCGACAGAGCCGCCTGGCCCAACCTATACTGCTAGCGGCCGTCAAGTCAAGGCTCGAGTGGGAGGGATATACGGGGAGACATTAACAAGTCGACAACGCACGGATACTACCCAAGCGACCAGTTTTACTAACGGTAGACCGCAACGAAGTACGAGAACGAATGGAACGACGCAAAGTTTTCAAAGTGAAAGATATACTTCGGTGGATGCGATGGATGAAGATGACAAGCCAGAAAGTGTTTCCAGCGGCCAAGAATGGGAAGGAGGTGATGAAAATTTCCCCGAAGAAGATGAAGGGATGAGTGACGTGGATTCCCTTGATGAGGACGAAACAATTCGGCCAAGTTTGGTTGTTCAACTGAGGTATGGTAAAGGGAAGGAAGATGAAAACCCAGCAGCCTCTATACATGATAGGGCGCCTGAAGCACAAACGTCGCTTGGGGATACTGTTGCCTCAAATGCGCCAGCGGTGCAACTTGGGAAACTCGATACGCCAGGCCATACCTTTTCCACGAACGACACGAAATTGCCTGACCAGGCTCCACCCATCCGAACGCCAGCAGTTCAGATCTCTATCGAGGAGAATGGAGATTTGCGAACTAGCCAAAGTGGTATTCAATAAGGGATCTCCCTAAACATTCAGAAGGGGTGAAAAGCCTGTTGTTATAAAGTCTCGTATGCATATACATTGCTCTTTATTTTGGCAGGGTGGCCACCAAGATAGTTATAATCGATAATAGACTCACAGCAATATGTCTGGATTCAATATGGGTAATTTGGATATATAGGGGAAATTTAACATGACATATGGATTGCGTGGTATGGTAGTCCAGATTCTCCACCAATTTGACGTGTATAATAGTACTGTACAACCATTATGGTTCGCTCAAAGCGCTCACTGCACTGTACTTTACTGCATTTATCCCAAAGATATCAAACAAGGCACAGCGCCTAAACACCTTATGGTAAGACAATCAATTGTAAAAATGTCGAATGAAATCCCGTAGGTCCTTTGTGCACACGCTTCGGCTCGAAAAATCGGTTTCCGCCCAGTTGAAAATAACCCGGAATTTTGAGCAGTTAGTAAGGCTCACACCCAAGCACAGAAAACTTCATTCTCGAACCTTGTACAAGGTGTGCTCTGGAGCTTTGCCAATCGGTTCCTTTGGTTTTAAACCTCCACTATTAAGAAACCAAGTTGTACGCGGTGAACATGTGCTGATGCAGTGCTGCGATTCAGCTTTCTTCGTGTTCCCATGGGCATGCTGATGACAGCGTTCGGAAGCGCCGTCATAAGGCGCTTCACCTTGCAGATAGATGTATGGCTTGGTAGGGTCACAATCTGGACATATCCCAACCGTTCAGCCTCCACCACCATTGACGAACCGTGAATCCAACCGTCCTACCACTGGACCGTGCTCCGCGGTGCCAGTATCTCCAACCGCAGAGAGCGAGTGTCCATAGAGTGCCTTGCATGAGAGGGAGTAAAACCTAGAGAGTAGCCCAGAAATTAGCAATGTCCGTCTACAGCTCGAATAAGGGTGCATCCACGAAGAGGGCAAAATGTCCCCGATATGCAAAAAGACTTCGTACCTGATCCCGAATGGTAATCCAAGTAATCCGGCCCCAAGTGTCTGCTCCACTTATGCTGGCGAGGTAGCTTTGTTCAAATCGAAGGTCTGGTAATGGAGGCAGGGTTGCTCCATGGTGGTGAGGTTTGGCCATACGGCCGCGATCAACGATTCCGGTTGATAAGCTGCCCGTGTCAGACGGGATTCGGTGCAATGTATCCTCATTTTGGCGGTAAGAGGTGGAGAAGGGAGAGTTGGCATCGAGATACGAGGACGGGGAGCGTTGATTTATGGATGAAGGCTGAAGCGACTCGGCGACTTGCTGTGCAGGGTCGGACATTTTGGCTGGATTTTGCTTTGCACAAAGCCGCATGGAGAACTCGGAAATGGCGACGATACGGAGGAAGCTGCTCGGAGTTGAAGGGGTTGAGCGGTTGACGTTGGCAGCTTGGCCGAACTGCTTCCTACGAGATTCCCTCCCCCACCAAATTTCACTCCTCTCTTTTCTCTCCGTCTACCAAACACGAAGTCGACACTACCACCAATTGACAATCTATCAACATCGACAAAAATGGCTGCTGCAGAAGGATACCCTCTTCTCTGTCTGGAGAATCCTCTTCTGGGTGAGGCGCTTTCAATTCCTTGCTGATTACCCAACCGCTAACCTCTCTTTTTCTACCAGATATCCAGGGTGTGGGGTAATAAACTGTTCGGACAATCCCTTTAAGCAACCGATTGCTAATATGTTCTCAACTCAGAGATGAAGCCATGCTAGAGAAGTATGGTCTCAAGCCCAATGATGCCATTCTTGCCGAGGAGAAGCACATGGGCCTCTATGAGGATCTATTGCAACATTGCAACGCAAAACTCATTGCAGGAGGGGCTGCGCAAAATACTGCCCGTGGAGCTCAGGTATCCCATTTTCAATTGATTTTCCACTTGGACTGGAGCGTCTTCGGATGAATGCTAACCATTCGCATAGTATATGCTCCCTGAGAACTCCGTGGTCTACATTGGTTGCGTCGGGAAGGACAAATACGCGGATATTCTTCGCGAGGCTGGAAGTAAGGCTGGCATTCGCACGGAATACAGAGTGGATGATGCTCAGCCAACTGGCCGATGTGGCGTCATCATTAATGGTCACAATCGCTCTCTGGTGACACATCTGGCTGCCGCCAATGAATACAAATTGGATCATCTCAAGCAACCCGAGATTTGGTCCTTGGTTGAAAAGGCCAAGCTCTTCTTTGTTGGTGGATTCCATTTGACAGTCTGTGTGCCAGCTATAATGGCACTGGCTGAAGAAGCAGCCGAGAAGAATAAGGTGCGTGGATCCGTTCCTGAGCCTGTTTCCCGCTCAGTTACAAAATTTATTAAAGCTTTTAATTTGTTCATTACTTTGCTGAGAGCATGCTAACCTGGTCAACTAACAGCTCTTTGCTTTATCTCTTTCTGCACCATTTATTCCAGCTTTTTTCAAAGACCCCCTTGACCAGGTTTATCCCTACACTGATTTCATTGTTGGGAACGAATCGGAAGCACTGGCCTTTTCTGAATCTCACGGATGGGGAATTAGTGACCTTGCTGAAATCGCCAAGAAGATGGCCTGTTTACCGAAGAAGAACACTCAACGTCCTAGAACTGTTATTGTTACCCATGGAACAGAGCCAACCATCACTGCTGTCTCTGACGGGAAAGGTGGCGCTGAAGTGAAGACAACTCCAATTAGAAAGATCTTGCAAGATGAAATCTATGATACCAATGGTGCTGGGTGAGTTGGAATTGTGCCTTTTTCTCCCAATTGACGCAAGAATTGTTGTCTAACAGATGTCATCAGGGACGCATTCTCCGGCGGTTTCTTTGCCGGGGTTGTTCAAGAGAAAACCCTTCATGAATGCATTGATATGGGCCACTGGTTGGCAAACTTGAGTATCAGAGAATTGGGGCCACAGTAAGTCCTGACGCCATCTAGGGTTCTTGGACCTCTAAACATTCTTCCCAGATCCTTTCATTGACATTGAACTTTGCTAGATATCCCTTCCCGAAAAAGCCTTATACAGGAGCATAGACTTGAGCATCAACGCGCCAATTCGACCTCTCCAGTGATCCGACATGGCATCCAGATATCATTCAACCACGTCTTCCCGACAGTTTATGTTCCTATTCACGAGATCCGAATTTCAACCTACACACTCCATTTCTTTCCGACTTATATTGGCTTATGGGGAATATTGATGGGAACCAGGGTGGCATACCTCCCGTAAATTACTTCTCAGCCGAATCAATGGGATAAATCAAAAATATCAACAGCAATCCACGTTCTCAACAACGCAAAATAATTAGAATTGATCAGTCATACAGGTGGGAAAGATAGATAGCCATGAATCAAAAAAGAAGCATAGTACTAGCTAATGAGAAATAATTATGAACTCGCTTAATTAATTCACAAAAAAAAAAATTTGGACTTTAAAGGGAAAAGATAAGATACTATAAGCTGCAAACTGCCAGCAAACAAGTCGACCCCAATCACTGAGTGCAAGCGAAGCTTAAGGACAGAATTGTGGTGAAGTGAATAAGGATACAGCAAGAGAGCACTTCAGGTAGTGAGAGTGATAAGCCACTGAGATCCCGGTCAATAAAGACGACAATTCACACCATTAAAAACCGTGTTAATTAAATTCGGGTTTGCGCACGGGGATTCCCGACGCACTCGGAGATTCTGAGAGCCGAGAGAAGTCGATGACCGACTGGTGGCACACAACCACAGACTATCGATGCTAAAAACACCTAATTTGGGTGAAAATGTCTCTATTTCCACCCAGCGAGCGATTGGAGGGTAGAGCCGATCCAGAGAAGCAAGACTGTTCTGGGAAAGATGTCTGATTTTGCCTTCCGGCAAACGCAGTTCAGACGTGTGCCATTATTTATAACAGCTTGGCAAGTCTCGTTGCATCTGGCTTGCGCCACTAAGAAACCACTTTTGAAGTTGGCGTTGCTGGGAGGAAATCATTCCAAACTCCACCCTTCATGTCCAGGGAATAATATAGAGATGCAGGTTACAGTGCGGCGTGAAACCTGAACAATCCATTGCCTCATCCACCTTGTCCACTTGGAGGCGTTTGGCCAACAAGAGCCGCAGTTCTCGCTGACGAAGCCACATGGTTTCCCGACGGATTAAAGGGCGACGAGATCAGGTGCGCATTGTTGGTGGGAATTCCGATGCACGCAACTCGCTCAGTGAACGATCGGTGAATAGCCTGCCAGTTGTGCTGATTCATTGGTGATGCCTGCGTTGGCGTAAATCCGTTGCTGTTCTGACTCATTATGGGAGTGGAAGACCGATGTTGTGACTGATTTCCGGGGTTCTGTTGGAAAGCTGAAAAACTGAAGGTTGTCACAGGGCTATTAGCGCATCCTGGAGATGGACGCCGGCCAGTATTGATCGCCGTTGACGGTCGACTGCTTGGGGAAACCTCCCCCGGTTGCAGCGCAAACGGCGTATTCATAATACTTGGGAGCGGGGGACCTGGTGAGTACGATGTTACAGGCTCTGGTGCTATCAGAGGGCTGTAGGGAGTATGCAACACATCGTCAGCTGCATGTGGAAGATCCAGTGCCATTCTGTTGGTATCAACAGACAAGCGCGGCCACGGATGTAGTTTGGTTAATTCATTCTCGGGTGTGAGGTTTTCCATAGGATCTGCTTCGGAGTTTACAAGTGCGTCGACCATTTTATCCATATCCTGAAACGCCGATACAGATGCTGTGGTTGCTTCGTCGTCTTCCAAGTCATTGTTGCCTTGTTGTCTTTGAGTGCCCTTTTCTTCTTCGACATTCGGCGCGGGAATGTTATTTGCATCCAAAAATTGCGGCACGCCGTCTTCCTGATAAAGGAAAACATTCTTGTTCTGGCTGTTCACCAGGCTAATTGGAATTTTCTATGACCGGTTAGGAACATTTAGCAATGGACAAACGATGAAAGAACTCACTTTGCTGACAACCAGATCAAGGCCATCGGTAACCAATTCCCGCACCCGAAACATGGTTTCTGCTTTCAGTCGGTCAATACTAGCATCCCTCGGTGGCTTAGGCTTTATATTGCCTTCTCCATCGACATAGCGCGGGGATTTGCCATCAAGCACTAATGGAGCGAAACCCAGCGTGTCGCAATCTTCCTGCAGAAGATAATCTAAATATGGTATTTCTGGGACAGCGAATGTGGATGTAAGCAAAGTCAATGTCGACGCATAAAGCTTCCAGAACTCCTTGATTTGCACACCAAGAGATGTCTCCTCGGTCTCAGAACCTAGATTCGAACTGTTAATCACTAGCCAAGAGCTATAATTCCTCAGGGCCGGCAGGATTCGGCAGATAGTCTTGGAGAGACTTTCCACTTCAGCTAGGAGAACCCGTAAAAGCGTGAAAAATGTTTTCACGTTGAGTTGGAGGAAGAATACAGCCGCATTTCCATGGGTACCTGGCATGGTTCGCGCGTGGGATTCAGCAGCTATATTGATCAAGCAGAGCTTCTGAAGAAGACCACCGTCTAGAGAGTCCTCTTTCAATTGAATTGCCATCTGGTCGAGAACTTCATTCTCAATATCATCCCGCTCGGCAAAGTCAACACCCTTAAAACACATCGCATGAAGATAAGTGAAGGAAGAAATCAATGACTCCTCTTCATTCTCGGACCTGGCCAGTGTGCCATTCGTCCAAGCAGTCAGAATCTTCCTGAATTCAATTTCGAGATTCCCTCCTGCAGTCGGGTGCGGTTGCGTTGCGCATAGTGCACGATAGAGATAGTAGGTGGCTTGCAGGTGGTTAGCTTCAGAGAGTGCAATGATAGCTAGTTGATGATGGGATATTCCCGAATCGGGTTTGATGGTGCCGGCCAGAGTATAATAGTTAACCACGTGGTTCCATTCCCGCCTTTTGGGGTCAGAAACCAATTCCATCTGATAATACCGGGAAAGATCTCCCAGCCTGATAAAAGTGAAATAGCACGAGTTCACTATGATATCCCGCAACTCCTGACGGATAGGTGGGATCGAACCTTGGAGGGGTTCAATCTGTAACTCGGCCGCGGCTTCGGTAAGTTCCGAGACCCATCTCGATCGTCGGAGGATGAACTTGAGATGCTCTTCATAGAACTGCTGAGCGCCACTGATAAACTTCAGGTATTGATGCTTGAGTTTTCGCTCCTCAACCGGACGTTTCTTACGAGCCTGCTCATCGCGGAACTGAGACAGAAGTTTCCGAAACTTGGAATTTATTCTCATATGCGAATCCCATATCCGGGTCTCGAACTCTGGAGGAGCATGTCCGGCGCTTTTCTCCAGATTCCTGTAGACAGCGTGACAAGAACTCTGGAACCTGCGTAATTATGTCAGGGGGCATTCGCGGCTAAACAAGGTTGATCAACCTGTGAAGCAAATGGGGACTTACAACGATAGGTAACGATTCACTTCTAGAAACGTAGGCTCTTTCGTTGAAAGTTCCTCAAGAAGCTCCGTCTCGCCTTGAAGATCGATTCTACCGCAAAGCTTGTGGTTAGCCCATACTCCGCACTTTGGCCAACAAGGCGCACAGCCGAACACAATAAACTCACGTCTGTTCACGCTCCTGAAGCCCAGATGCCATGCTTCAAAGGTCGTTTGAAAACTGCAGAATTGGGCGCAACCGAGGTTTTGTTGGAGGACAGGGGGCAAATGCGTGCTTTTCAACCGTTTGCGACGGAGATTAACGGGCTCGCGCTTGCCAGAGTGGTTATCCAAGCGATGACTTGAAGAGACCGACGGGATGCTGGAATCCATGGAGCATTTCACCTATATACATCTATGGCGGATTTGGTGACTCCCTTGGATCGCAGCCTGCGATACCGTGGAGTTGTTTCCTCTCTTTGATTCTTTGACGCCGATAATATGATGGCTCGAGTGGACATCTATCACTTTCACGTGACCTCTTATCGGCGCGTTCAGTTTCAACACTGACGCAAAGGTGAGATCGAAGGAATTTACTGCGTAAGTCAGCAGCTTTAGGAGTTTCTTCATTGTTTCATTTGCTTTCACATATTTCATTTCAGTGCTGTCCTGTTGAAGGCACCTTGTCACTTAACCTTCAGTTGCTGTCATTATCAGGCACCCTGTCTAACGCAAAGTTGAAAACACTCACGCCTCTAATTGTCCGCAATGTCCTTTTATGTCTCCTCTGGCCAACAGCGCACCCTGCGTGCATGCATGGTCTGTTCGATCGTTCAACTACATAGTGTATGCTGCTCCTCCCATTTTGTCTTTCTCTCTCTCACTCTCACGCACATACAGCTTGCTAACATAGCAGTCTAGAAATTTATGCGCGACGGCTGTCCCAACTGCGAGCCATTCCTAAGCCTCCGCAACAACACCGACGGAATTCAAGAATGTACATCGCAAGTGTTTGAGGGCTTGATCGCACTAGCGGACGAGCGGTCATCGTGGGTTGCTCGATGGCAGAGACTGGATGGCTACGTGAACGGCACATATGCGGTCAAAGTTGTCGGGACGGTGAGACACTCCCTTTTATTCATTCTTGTATCGCGAGAATCACTGCTACCAGTGCTGACAATGGTTATGTAGCTGCCGCCCGAAGTCCTTGCAAACCTTGAAGATGCTGGTGTAAAATACTTTCCGTAAGTGTCACCACGTCTTCTCCCTTCTTTCACACGAGACTTTGCTGATATTAGGTAAATCTAGGAGGGATGGAAGCGCCGTTGAAGAAGAGGGTTAAGCTTGTTTGTGTCTCCCGCTTTTATGATAGTTTTCTCGGTTGGTTCAGCAGGAGTTGGTGTTTTGAAACGATTTCAATATGGTACCTTTATAGATTATGTTTTGCGGGCATAACCATGGCGTTGTATTCATGACAGACAAAGCATGCAAATGTCCAGAATCAATAAAGGCAACATAAGATTGAAGGAGTCATATAATTATCATTTCAATATTGAGAAATAAGAAAACCCGAAAAGGTGGAAGTAATTCTAAACAGGCACAATTTTACAAACGGGACTCGGTACCAAAACCATTCGCCATCAGTAACCTCTCAGTTTCCTGCTTCTGCCATGTCAATTTGGCAGTCGCGGCGTGCTCCCGCTGCTTATTCTCGCGTTTACCCATTTGGCTCAAATGCACCTCATCGGGTCCATCTGCAAGTCTTAGTGTGCGGGTATGTGCCCACATGGCTGCTAGAGGTGTGTCCTGGCACACGCCCATACCACCATAAGCCTGAATTGCACGGTCAATCACATCAAGGGCGACCTTGGGGACGAGGACCTTGGCCTCGGCGATTTCCTTAAGAGCAGCCTTGGCGTCAGCGTTGTCGATAGCCACGGCAGCATTGAGAACAACCAGCCGAGCACCATCAATCTCGATGCGAGAGCGAGCAATCCATTCAAGGATGACACCATGAGAAGAGAGCTTGACGCCAAATGGCTTCTTCTGCTCGTCGTTGGCGCGGACAATGAGCCATTCGAGAGCTCTCTCAGCAGCACCAATGGCACGCATAGCATGGTGGATACGTCCTGGACCGAGACGACCCTGGATGATTTCGAAACCGCGACCTTCACCCAAAACGATGTTTTCGACGGGAACGCGAACGTTCTTGAATGAGATTTGGCCGTGGCCATGAGGAGCATCATCATAACCATAGACGCTCAACATACGGTGAACGGTGACGCCTGGGGTGTCTGCAGGAACAAGAACGACAGATTGCTGCTTGTGTGTATTTGAGTTGTTGGGATCACTCTTTCCCATGACAATGTAGATCTTGCATCTTGGATCTCCAGCGCCGGATGACCACCATTTCTATAACAAACGTATATGAGCGTGTTGTCTCTCAATTAACGTGGGCATTTCAAAACAAACCTGTCCATTAAGAACGTATTGATTACCCTCTCGTCTGATGCTGAGCTGGATATTTGTGGCATCACTGGAAGCAATTTCGGGTTCAGTCATAAGGAAAGCAGAGCGGATTTTCCCTTCCAACAGTGGCTCAAGCCATTGTTTCTTCTGGGCCTCGTTTCCGTATTTGGCGAACACCTCCATGTTACCAGTATCTGGAGCAGCGTTGTTGGTAGCCTAGTGAATTGTCACGAATGCTGTCAGTGCCACACAAGGTACGGGATCGTAAGCTCAGTCTACTACGCACCTCGCTTGCAATATGACTCTTTCCGAGAATCTCAGCCATCAATCCGTACTCAACATTGCTGAAACCAGCACCCTCCTTGAAGTGGTTCTTTGGCAAGAACATGTTCCATAGACCGAGCTTCTTCGCCTTGACCTTGAGCTCCTCGAGGATCGCCGGTGTCCGCTTCCATCTCTGCTCACCCTGGCCTAACTGTGCCTGGAAAAGAGCATCTGCAGGGATACACTCTTTCTCAACGAACTCTTCGACCTGTGTTCAACAGCAAAGGTTAGCCTCGCACAGCACTAGGCCGAACAATAGGTGCTTGAACACTTGAAACGGGTAGGCTTACAAGATCCAGGGTCTTTCTGGCCCGTTCGCTAACGAAGGGAGCAGCGATGGGGGGGATTTTAGAAGAGGCAGACATCGTGTGGAAGCTGTTGGGGTGACGTTGAAGAGAGCTGAAGTGTGGAGAGCGCCAAAGTTGAAGTTTGTGAAGCTCTGCGAAAATGGGACAACCACAGAAATTCCAACACAAGAAATCGATGGAAATCCAATGTCTTTAAATACGGCAACTTGCTATGGAGAATGGGGAAGCAAAGTCATACGACGGGAATAACAGAGCCTAGAGCCGCTCTGTCAAAGCAATGTCTAATGGGTTTGCCGGAGCATGGACCTCGGCTGTTTCCCCGCCAGAACATAGGCTAGCTTGGTGCGCTTGTCCGGGCGGCGCTGGGCCAGCTACGTTTTCCCCAGAGTTGCCCAGATTGATGGAGAGAGAAGGGTAGAATGATTCCATTTATTTCTTGGGAGCCAAGGAGCAAGGCCCATAGAGACGGAGTATAGCAATATTGATGAGAATAGACAAAGGCATTGTTGTACTGTACGTCCGGACAATATCATCTGGTTAGTTACCCTAGGCTAAGTGTTGTCGGCGGCCACCGTCCACAGACTACAACGCCGGGAGTCGGCAACGCTGTCAGTCTTGTCCGAACAAGAGAATTGCTTTACAATCTCGGCTTGCTTGACTGTCAAGAGCCAAGCTTTTAGCCATGCAGACCCGCCCAGTTGAGCTGAAGCCGGTCCACATCTGGGGATGGTCGAATTGTCCCTGACATGGCCATAGGTGTTCGGTGTAGCACTCCACTGCATATCAATTATGAGATTGAACATCATCACTCATCGTCGGGAAGTTTTATGCCATTACTATGATCATCGAGAGACCCTAGCGAAGGAATAGTACCCGACAACCAGCAAATGAATCCCCCGACAAGCCATTGATTTCCATGTCCCGTGTGCCACTCAATATGCACTGTTATGGATTCCGTCCTAAAGCACCTGTACCGGTAAAAAACGCCATCCTAAGTCCATAAGGCACCACAAGAAAAAGTGAAAAGAGAAATACATATGGTGAAGGAAAGATGGCTGTTCGCGAGGGCCTGTCATGATAACACAAAGGAAATTCATATCAAATGAGAAAATGGGAGGCGCCTTTTGAATAGAGCACTCAAGGCTCGACGCTGTCGCCTCCGGATTTATCTGAGCTCATTTTCTCGTATGATCTCTTTGCAAGCTCCTTCGCGAACAGGGCCTGAGGCTTTGCACTAGAGGATTGTCCATAATTAGCATTTCATCCGAAAAGCTTTTTCCTAAGTGCCGAGTAGAAGGGCCAGGAATAAAAACAAACCTCTTGAGCTTCTTTCCTTTCAAATTACTCAGCTTCCTGGTGCATGGGCTCATGATGGTATCAGACGGAGAGACGTAATGTCCTGGAGCCCTGTTGGAGTTTGCATGTCAGCACTCGGCACTTCGTATGATAGGGTTTTCAAGACCAGGGCCATACTTGAGAGAGCCTTCCTGAAGCTTGTCTTTTAGAACCTGGCGGTGCAATTCCATCGAGTTGGTGGTTGCAGCTTTGACATCCGCTCCCTCATTACCGCTAGCTTTTGCAGCATCTTTTGTCGGGGAAGGGAGAAAAGTGTTTGTCGAACGATCAGAAAGAGGAAGGGTTTTGGTAGGGCTGGTGGCGTTCGCTGCCATGATGCAAGTTGACTTCTTTTGGTTGAAAGAGGATGGGTAGGCGTCCGAAGAGTGATGAGATGGTGACAAGGAGTCAAACGAGGATAGACTGAAAATTTATGCTATTTGGGAGCCGAGAAATAGGTTGGAGTCTTTGGTTTGAAGAGTTGAGTTGGACGGGCGTTCTTTAACTTATATCTTCAGCTGTTAGGCTTGTTAGTGAGCTTGAGCTTGCTTTGTTTTGCGGCCAGAGACGGGAAAGAAAAAGATAGAGTAAACAAACCTTTTCTTAGTCAACAGTTTTTACTCTCCAGGATCTTGATTTGAATTCAGTCGTAGGCTATCAATTTGTTTGTATGGGGGAAGTTGAGCATGTCGCCTGGCTCCGGAAATTTTTGGCTTGATTTACGATGTTTACATGGCGATAATTGCCCTAGCAACGCCCTATGATCCTTGTGGTGGAGAACTGACTCACAAGGCAAAAACAACTTCAAAGGGATACGAATAGATCTTCTCAATGGCCGTCAAACGTCATGATGTTATTCTATGTTACAGGACATAGCTCGTCTAGAACAGCTAGTCCGTCCTCAAGTAATATGGATGTACGATCGTCTTGACATTGTTTCCCCTTCCTCTGGACTTTATGGACTTGATCTCAGAGACATATAACAAGCAGTTATATGCATTTTGCCTTGAATAAACTGTCCACAAATGAGCTTTTTGGGCAGAAGTTACAAGCCGGAATAAATCGTCTCAGGTATATTCAGCGCAACGGGCCCAGGTCATCGGCCACCTGCAAACCAAGGGTGTCTCAGAGCTTCCTTTGCCGTGATCCTCTTCGCCGGGTCGAAATCCATCATCGCACAGACAAGCTCTCTAAACTCCTTGTCAATATCCTGGCACATAGAAAATGGTTTACGCGGGTTCTTCTCATTAAATCCCTCCCACAGGGTTTTGAACGGATGACACCAGGGGCTTTCATCACCCAGGTAAGCCAGAAAGCCATTGAGACTTTCCGCGTCCGCGAAGTATGACAATTGGCGTTCAAGGATGACGGATAAAGGCTCAACGCCTTTAGGAAGCTGGTTCTCATCCATGGAGAAGATGGCGTCTTTGAGTATGGCATAAATGCACTAGCAATAATAAGATCAGTCATCTGTCCCGATATCCAAAAAGGCGCCGACTCATATTTACCACAATGCCAAAGGAGAACATATCAGACGGCTTATTAACTCGACCCTGCGCGTGCGCTTCAGGGCTTCTCCACATATAATTGCCCACTTGTCTGCCCACGATGTGGCGACCAGGAGGCAGATAAACAGCATCCTCGATGTCTGAGAGCTGTACCTGGTCTATGATCGTTTTCCCTGTGTCTCCACTGCCGGACCTCCGGTCAATAAAAATGTTGTTCGGTTTAATATCTGCAGGTACGTTTAGCCACTCCTCCGATGCCAGTGGGCTTGGGGACCAAACATACCAGTATGGACAATGTCCCGTTCATGTAACGCTGCAATTCCACGCAATGCATCTCTAAGAATCCGTTTCGTGAGATTGGTAGGCAGATCTGTCTGCGGAGCCAATTTCAATAAATGGTCTGTGAAATATTTATATACAAACAACGATTCTCCCCGAACCGTATCACTCATGACGCGAAGGTACGGGCTTCTCAGGTCCTTGTAGATATCCCGATAATAGTCAAAATCCCGTTGAGGGACTTCTTTCAATATGAATCGCTGGTCATTATCCGAGCTAGGAAAAAAGGCGTTAGCCCATTGTAAACAAGCTTGCGCCCGTTTCTACAGATCCTCTTCTTTTAGACATACGCAGCGAGATACACTCGTAGTCTGGTGAGTGGCTTTTCCTGCAACACCTTCTCTATTCTATAACGCCGGCCTGATTTACCACGTAGCTCTGTGTGTTCCGGATCTTGTTGATGCAGCATATTTGGCGGGGCGGATGCCGAAACATGGTTTTCCCGCACTTTGGTTCCGCGGAATGAGCGGAGCGGAGCGGGATGATAGTGGAAGAGTGGATGGCGGACCGCGGCAATTCTCCACCCTCTGGAGCAGTAGGTGAGCATAATGGTCTTTCACATTGAGATATTGTAGTTGACAACTCTGCGAATGATGTTAGACTACAGATTGAAACACTGGAATCAAATGAAATACAAGGTGTTTGAGCCATTTGAAGAGTGTCTGACTATGATGTCATCACTTGTATTGGTCAAGAATATAATTTGCAAGAATATCATTATGATCTTGAATTCTCAATCTCAATTCTTGTAGTTTTTTATAATATTAAAAACTAGATCAGTATTGTTGTTGTTTTCAGTCAAAGTCATATTAGTTGATTTGAGCTGAAAAGAGATCTTTTGAGATGATAAGTTGAGTAACTTAGTAAATTGAGATTCAATTTTAACAAAAGTAGTATAGAAATAAGCAGAATTTATGGATTTAATTACTGAAAAGCTTGTAGAAATCACTGAGACTCTTAATTATTGAATTCTACTGTATATTGAAATTACTGCTTGTATTGCTCTGATCTGTTAATTACAGATTTTCAGAGTGTCTTGTATAAACAGAGATTTCCTTCTTGACAGAATGTCAGAATCAGCTCGATTAGTTCTTCCAACCCCTCTATGCTGATATCAGCAAATTGCCTTCAATTCTTCTATCAGCTGATTTCAGCCGTAATTTCTAACAATTACTGGTCTTGTCATTTACTGCCGCAATTCACCGACTTTAGTGGGGAAATTGTTTGAGAACATTTCCTTCTCACTTAAAGTTTGCATTGTTGGATCTATTGCACGGCATTGCTATATATGTTTTGCATTTTCTACCAAATCATTTGTTTGACCCGAGGCAATAGCCAAGCTACTTGCAAGAGTACTCTGATCTGTCTGATTCACACCTACAAGCAACTTGATATGTGTATGTGTTGATACATCACATAATGGCTGCATCAAACCCAAGCGCGAACCTCAACGTACCAAAAGATCCGGACTTGCGCATCATGTCGATGAGTGCGGAGGCGAAGCGCAAACTATGTGAATTGGCCGACTGGTTTAAAACAGCACAAACAGAGCCAGTAAAGGAAAACTTGTCACGATGCGCTGAGCCGAAACGGTTTGAAACATTACAGCCGTTACTTGAGGATTTAGAGTTTTCTGGGAAGGTACTGACATCTCATATCAAAACGTTCAGAATCTGTTTAACAAAATATATCTAGGGTTACGGAACCGTGTTGTGCAGGCTCACTGGAAAACAAACAATCATGAAAGACGCGGGATTCGATAATTTTCTCTTCCCATTATCACGCGAGTTAATCGTATCTGGCCAACCCCTTCAGCCAGGAGAATACGCGCGGTTGAGGAGCTCTTCGTCCTTAAACACGACAGCGGATTTTCTCCTTGTTGTTGTACCGGAAGCAACGCCGCAATAGGAGTCATTTTGATATCATCTGGAAGGTAGAAAATAAGTGTACTATCGTGTTATTGGCAACTGTCAACTAGAGAAACTTGAGTCGTTAGTATCTAGTCATCATTTGGTGAGAATATATACGGCGAGTGAGGAGATAAATTTTCAGCCAACGAGACCGAATTGCTCAGAGTTCTTAAATCATATCACAAGTATACATAAATAACCGGTGGGACAAACGTATTGTCTAGTCGTTTAATGGGTCAGCCTAGGAGAGGCGGCTAATGGGGCTGTACTGATGTAGAATAGCCGCATGGTAAAACATCTCATCTGCAGTTTGCTGTGCCGAGAATGTGGTGTTGTTTATTGTTGAGCCTGTATCGGAGAAATCTGCAATAGCCGCAGGGTAAAACATCTCATCTGCAGTTTGCTGTGCCGAGAATGTGGTGTTGTTTATTGTTGAGCCTGTATCGGAGAAATCTGCAATAGCCGCAGGGTAAAACATCTCATCTGCAGTTTGCTGTGCCGAGAATGTGGTGTTGTTTATTGTTGAGCCTGTATCGGAGAAATCTGCAATAGCCGCAGGGTAAAACATCTCATCTGCAGTTTGCTGTGCCGAGAATGTGGTGTTGTTTATTGTTGAGCCTGTATCGGAGAAATCTGCAATAGCCGCAGGGTAAAACATCTCATCTGCAGTTTGCTGTGCCGAGAATGTGGTGTTGTTTATTGTTGAGCCTGTATCGGAGAAATCTGCAATAGCCGCAGGGTAAAACATCTCATCTGCAGTTTGCTGTGCCGAGAATGTGGTGTTGTTTATTGTTGAGCCTGTATCGAAGAAATCTGCAATAGCCGCAGGGTTGAAAAACTCGCTGAATGGTTGCGCTGCCGCGGTTTCTAAAATTATTAGACAAGCTGGCAAAAAGGAGGTTCGGACGGTATCTGACGTGAGGCCTCACCATGAGATGTTTGAACTGAGTTAGCGTTGTAATTGGAACGGCAGATTAGACCATCTTGCGAGTATCGCCTCGAAATGTTTCCGTTTTCTTGGTTAGCGCTGCTTTGACCCAGCTCGCTGTGCTGGGGGACTGCCGTGCCCAAATCATTTCGAGGCTTCAAACGCTGAGGAGTGAACGACGTGGAGGATAAGTTCGTCGCTTGAGAACGAGAAGACGGAAGTCGTTTGTTTGTGGGTTGACCGGGCAAGAGGCATGGGGTTTGTGACAGTGGCATTTCTTGAGTATTTCGCGGGTATGAATGATTGTGCCTCGGCGTAGGTGAGGGAGTAAGACCGTTTGCCCGAAAGATAGACATGCCACTTCTTGTAACCACCTCTTTAGGGACTTCGTAAGCTCCAGAATTTAAGAAAGAATTTTGGACACTTTCAACTAAACCCGACACACCCAAATACAAGTCGAACGACTTCTGATGGCGAAGATAGTTGTTCAATATCTGAACACCTTCTAACGACAATCCACGCTCCCATCTGGTTGATGAAATTAGCCACGAGCATACAAGCATGGAAACCACTCACATTGACCAGTGCGGCGTTTTAATCCCCAATAAAACTCCAGACTCCAGCTGAGAAAATCTTTGGCCAATTCGGAAACTAGAACTTTCTGCAGACGTAGGCTTCCTACCAAGACATTTCTCCAGAGATGTCCGGCCGTAATCTTGTTTATATGTAACCGCGTCTGCTTCACTCTCTCTAAAGAAACGGGCCTCCAGTCTCCTTCTCTTTCGAGTTTGCGTCATGTAATCAGTTTCCTTATACAGTCTTTTTGATAATAACTGGCGGCCTAGACCGTTAGAACCTTTCATGTGTGAAATTACGCACAGAAGGCTTTCAACATCGTTTTTAGCCTGCGGCACTGAGAATTTATCCCAGAACTTTCGTGGTTCTCCTGAATAATCGGTTTTAAATTTCTGCACGATATGTTCCGCTTCCGCCTCGTCTGCTATAGATTTCGCAAGAGTAACAAGATTCTCTCTTTCTTTTTCTGAAAGCTTGAATTGATTGAAATAGGATCTTATTTGATTCTCTTCGGTGTCATCGCTTCGTTCGGTGCCGGGCGTCTCAATATTTCTGTCAATCCCTTTATGCCTGTCTTCAGCGTTCTTTTGGGTATTAAGTGTATTGCCAGTGTTGATGGTCTTGTCAATACTTGTACTCTTTTCTAGGCTTATTACCTCTTCGGCAGCCTTTCCTGTACTCGTATCCTCAGCGACGTTGTCGGTCTCGACAGTGTTCCGGCTTCCTTCGCTATTGGTTTTGTTACTCTCTTTACCCCTCTGATTATCCGCTCTGGTGTCGAAACCAGACTTTGATATTGTCTGTAAGGCGATTTTGAAAGACCGAAGTCGCCCTGGGGTAGGATGAGTTAACCATTTGCCTAGATTCGAAAGGCACTCCGATATTTCCTAAACACAATCAACATTGGTCAAACATGCAAACACGAAACACTCACCGGATCAACTTGTTCGAATACACCAGCAAGTATGCTAAAGTGCCTATAGATTTCCTCCAAAATATCGACAGCAACACATGCCATGATTGCCCACAAAATGATGTTTGGATGAAGAGGTTTTGGCCACCAGTAATGGTGAGACGACTTATCCCTTCGTCTGTCAGAAAATGCCCTTTTTAAGCTTTAGAAAGTGTTTGTATTTGAGTTATATCATTGGCTGAGTATAACATAGAGCGTTTTGAGGGGATACCCAATGGGGGACTAACTAGATCAGGGTTGAAATTGTCAATTGCAAAAAGAGTGCTTAATTTGGTTGGTTGGTCTACAGAGTACTGTGTTTGTATTGGCCAGAGGGAAAGTTGTTGCGGACTGTGCCAAGTCGAATTGCCGGGATCCATATTTGGCCGCAGTGGAATATATTTTCTTGTTCTAGTTCATGTATCTGGACTTGCTTCTAATTACGGACCAAGAGTCTTTCCATCATAAAGCTAGGGCATTGATACACGCACACCATTCCCAAATATCAGCACGCTACCCTTGCTGCTACATGCGCCCGACACTACCCCTGGGTTGAAAGGGGATTAGTGAAGCCGAGACTTGGCAGGGGTGGGAGCTGAGCTTCAGGAGGGTCAACTCCACGGCGTGAATACCAATGGTGTTACGGCAGCTACTAGGGAACTAGAAGCAAACATTGGTATTAAGCGCTTAATTAATCAGAAGTCCATCACATCTGTAAGTTCCGCCGGGACTGGATACTTGGTGATTTGCATTAGCAGCGCACAAGGATGCTTTTCGCGCTGTTCTTACGAGACCTTTGGCCGCTTAGATTCCAACCAATCCTGAGCTCAAATTCGGAGCAAGCTGGCTGATTGCTCGTCTTGCTGAAGAAATATATTCTGAATTTTCACTGTCCGCCACCTGGATCGGCAGTTGACTTGCCCCTTATTTGCGCTTTTGTGCTTGCAGTGGCTATTTTCCATGTTTTGGTCTAGTCCCTGGGATTGCGGAGATGCTCGCTGTTCAGGCTCGGCACAACACCACAAAATCACGACAATCCCTTCGGATTGGGGGTGTTATGTATGTTAAGGATGCTATTCGCAAGATAAGCACAAAACAAAGTAAAATAGATGAGGCGGCCAGGAAGAAAACAGAGCGGTTGACCAAGACAGCTAGAACCGCTGCAGAAAAGGAAGCCCGCAAAAACCAACCCAAAAAGCCTCGGCGATCAGTAGGAAGGAAGCGGCAGATGAAGCTAAGATTACTGCTGGACTTTTGGAATTAACTCAAGGGCTCTGTTAATTAATATCGTTGAATTCTGCTCGGGGGTCAAAATGTACGGTTGAGCTGAGCGATCAAGCCGGGCACAGCTAATATCAATATCCCTCTGCAACGCATCAATTTCTGCATCGATTGTAGCTTCGATGTGCCACTTCCATTGCCGTATTTCTTTCTTCAAGATAGGATTTGTTCCCAGTTTTTTGCAGCTTTTAGCCAAGGCTCCGATCAGGCCTTCCAGCTCCGCAATCGCTACCTGATGGACATCGATATCTTGCAGAATGCCCAGGTGACGGTTCCTGAAGTTGACGAAAGTCTCCATGGGAAAATTTGGCAGCCCTTCGAGATCCGGCTCAATTTTAGTTTTGAAAGTCTCCAAGCTCTCCCGTATTGTCTTCAAGTATTCCTTTCTGACTTCTCTGCAACGACGACGGATAATTTCAAGTCGCTCCCCGAGATTTCTATTGTTCACAATATCTTGATAAGCCATTTCGACAGGCGGATATTCTGAGTAGATTCCATTTTCTGCAGCTTGCAGAAAGCGGTCCTCGTGGCAGGAAAATCTCTGAGAGATACAAGTGATACCATCGAAACCGGGCTTTTGGGCGGAAGCAATGAACATATGACCCTCGCTATAATAGGTCTGCGCTGCCTCTTGAAGCCAGGATTCTGAAACTGAAGACCCGGGATAATAATAGACCAATATGTGTTTGCTGGCCTTGTCCAAAATATTGCTCTGCTCCTTGTCAGTGAGATTCGCATAAGCTAATTAAGTGACGCACGACGCACCTTCACTGTTTCAATTTTCTCGATGAAGCATGCGCAAGATTTGATGGCCTTCCATGTTCGGCAATAGCCGGATGAATGCCAAACACTCTTTAGAACATCTTTCTTCAGTGGCGACTCGGACATGAACTTAATAAGCTCCTGGTATTCGGCAACCCCCTGGTTGACGATAATCGGGGAGGAATAGACCGGGGAAGTCGGAACACCAAAGTACCATGAAAGAAGGGCAAGTGCAGTGCAGTCATCCTGTGTCAAGTTTTCTAGCCACTCCCCCATTGTTTCTTGCGATGCATTGCTGTTGGGTATAATTGATCTTAACCCCAATAAAGCTGCATTCCAGCAGAACAAGCTGCCTGAGATCGAAGTATGCTTTTGGTGGCAGGTGACAAGCGCCATTATTTAAGACGCACTCCAGTTGATAATTATATGGAAGAGCTCTTAGGTGAGGGTGAGAGTAACTCTCAAAAAAATCCAAATCTCGACGACAGATCTTGGAAGTGAAGGAGAGGGGGGCGGTAAATGGTAAAGAATGAAGGACACTGAGAGAACAGCACTACTTATACAGAACTGTTTCCTGGCCTTTCATCCAGAAATAAACCCTCAACCAAGAGTACTTGCATGGCTATCTAGAGATACATGTCCAAGGCATATACAGGATCATCCATCCATCATAGTCCGCGCTCTCGCAGGTGGCACCGGGGCTGAAGAGTAACAGCGTTGTTGGTCAAAACAATCAGCACAAATGGAAGAAATTCAATGAATGAACAGACCTACCACACCAGTGTCGGGAGGTCCAGGAACCTCACTGCATACCTCGGGATTGACATCACTAGGGTGTTGGCTATCAGCACCCTCCCTCTTAATGACAGGTGCAGTTTCCCACCCTGCCCGTATCCTTTGGAACTTGCGGAGGATATCCTCCCAGAATCTCTCCGTTGGCAGGCTCATATCATCCGCAACCGGGATGCCCAGTAGCTTCCCCGGATTCTCGGATGTGATTATCTGGACTTCTGGGATATCAACTTCCGCCTCATTTAGCCGCAGCAGATAGGACTTATTCCAGTTAATTTTTGCGCCCGCAGCCCTGCCGTAGGATGACCAGCGGACAGCTTATGGGATCACCCTGCCTTCCACCGCCGTTCAGCTCTATCCTCAGCCCTACGGAGCCGTTGATATAGGGTTTGCTTGAAAATTCGTTACATGGGTCAAGAAGCCTTTGCAGGTAGAAACGACGTCTTCAACGTGATCAGGTGCTATCCTGGACCAACCCTCGGACTACTCCAGATTTCATAAACACAATCAACTCTGGTCAAGAAGCAAATAAGAGACACTCACCGGATCAACTTGCTCAAATACATCAGTGAGTTTCCTGAACTGCGTATGGATTTCCTCACTTCGCTGCGAGACATCGAAAGCGATGATTGTCTCACACAATGATGTTTGGAATGAAAGCTGCCGGCCAAAGATGAAGATTATTAATAGGCCCGAGCGCACTCTCTAAATTGGGGGTTAAAATTTGTCAATTGCCAAAAAAATGCTCATTTTGGTTAGTCAATTTAAAGACTGGGTCCAGCTAAATGCACACGATACACACCCACAAGGAGGTAGGGCGCGCGTTGATCTTGTTAATCTAAATCTAAGAGTTTGACTAGTACGCTCTCCCTGGATCTTTATCAGTTGCACAGCTAGAATTCCAGCGTCCTGGGAGATTCCATCTTGATAGTCAACTGAAGCAGTCAAGTCAGTTATGGCCGAGATTTGATGGGGTGAACCGATGACTAAGCCAACACACACAACACCAAGCAATGCTAAGCAACAACATATTAGACTCCACTCGCTGAACTGCAATAGGAAGTTTTGACGTGGCTAAATGGAGTGCGGATATTCATACCACCCCCATGGCTAAATCCTAACACAATTTACTTTTGGTAAGACACTAAACCTTTTCGAGTAAGTTTTACGCTATAGGCATGTGCACGCGCTAGACCTAGACTAGTAATAGCTATGCTATGGAACCTTCATACGCCCTCGATTCTACTATGTAACAATTCAAAGGCTCAGAAGCTCACAAAGTCAAGCCAACCACACAAGAGAGTCAGAGAACTGGGCACAGATAGTGCTAAATAATGACCAGATACTACTTATCAGCAGCTCAGACAATACGGCTGCTGAGGAGGGGGAAAAATCATGACTTTAAAGCCAGTACCAGAGCTTGAGCTGAAGCGAGTGCTATTACTCAGGCCCACTCGCAGGTTCAGAGCTTATGTGTATGTACTGTACTATGTAAGGGCGGCTTCTATGTAGCTGTCTCACAGGCACAACCTCTCATCATCTCATCATCATTCGCCGCGCCTCTATAGTGGCCTTTGCATACGGATACTTCCTGCCCATGATGCCTTAGCAAAGGACAAGCGTAGAAAACAACGCAACTACGCAGGACCACCGTGATTGAACCCGACACAATTAGTTCAAGCTGCAACCAAGCGGGCAAACAGCCACGCAGCAGACTCCGGCTCTCTTGCTTTCTGTTGTCTGATCAAATACTCGGAATAGTTTGCGATTGGGGTGTACTTTTAGTGTATAGATTACTTGATTACATTCAGCGTATTAGAAAGGCCTAGCGGCTTGGCATATGTGTGTAGATTAGCCACGGAGGGTGTACGAATATCCGCACTCGGCTAAACCTAATCAGGTAGATATTGTATTATGTAATGGATATCGCGGATTCGCGGCGGTGCAGAGACCACCACCACGTTCAGCAATGATTCCTGAGTCCTAGGTGGCAGCAGGGGCGATCCGGGCAGCGGGGAGGCGCAGTCTAGAGATAGGATCTGACGAGTGTTTCTACAGAGTGACTCCTACACCCAGGCGCTGGCACACTTACTGAGGCTGAGGCCTACCTTACACAGTCACGTACATACATACCGCTCCGAGGAGGGCCTCCCGTAATTTCGCAATCGCCGTTCTATCCTCCGTTGCAGTAGTTGTATCAGAGGGCTTGTCCTCACGCCGTCACTTGTCTGTCCTTTCGAGTTGCCGCCTCCAGACACTCGACACTTAGTACTCGATGTAGAGTACGCACACTGCCCGTGTAACAGAAATGTTTCCCAACTAAGTATAGCCTCGTTAAATGCACACCAAATACCTCCCTAAAAAGGTTTAGTCAGGGTGTGTATCTAGCCGACCCTGGGTGGGCATTTCGACCCTGGGTGGGCATTTAGCTGGACCTCAAGGATAGCTCCTGTCCGTTCTTCTGAATGCGCCGCAGCTGGGCTCGATTGTTGGAAGAAACTCATGAGCTGTTAGTAGTAGTGAGCCATTCGGCTCGCAATCTCAGCATACCCAAGCTAGAACTCCAACTACTCAGCCACAGAGTGTTCAGGCTCGGAAAGCCACCGATCAGGAAGATTCATCTTCACCTTACTGTTTGCTAAACAGGTTCTTTTTGCATTCCTAATCCATTGTTAATTCTGACGCCCCTCGCTTCTGTTAGCTCAGTGTTCTGATATCTCTGGCTTTCTTTGCTCGCATAGTCTGCTCCTACCCTACGTTCATTGTGTTCTGGAAGCGATGGCTGGACTTGGTCGGCGAACCCCATGATTCCACACGGTATTCAACACTTGACAACCTGGACGATCATCCCGGCGTCATTTTCATGTGGCGCTTTCAAAGCGGCTCAATTGATCGGAGAGAAAATGCTAGATGTCAGTAGTTGGATTCTAGATGTCCATATGGCGGGCATCTTCGCGGGTACGAGCGCCCTTGTCGAGATGGACTAGAGGACGCGGAACAGCATGGTCGCATATTCGGTTTGGTTGACAAAGTGCAAATATACATGGCTGCTCTTTTCTTGCAGTCCCTTCTTTCTTGAGACATCTGTTTCGTCCGCCTATTCGTCCCAAGGGGTTGTGTCTTTCAAGAGGTCATTCGCCTGGCATGGTATAAGTACTCGCTTGCTTCCACTCATGCATTCTTCAATCTCGGCTACAACACAAGTTCTACTCTACAACTATGTATCCAACCTTGCCGTCCGAACAAATTTGTTTTGCGGGTTATTTAGCTGGAGACATAGCAGGAGCAGTGGAATGGACACATGAAGCTCTTGCTGTCCTTGAAGAGCTTGAAAATCATAAGAAGGTCATCTTAAAGGACATGACTTCTATTCTAGAGAATCAAAAGCGCTATGCTGCAAACGAGATTGGTATATCCATCCCAGCCCCTTGCCGGTCTTCTAAAACGCTTGTATTGTATGTTAACTTGTAGTAGACCATGATTCTTGCTATTATGTTCAGCCTTTACCCACGATTCCGCCTTGCTTTTTCCCCATCCCCACATACAGTTCTTACTACCTGATACGATTCGGTCAGCATGGTACTTCGCCAGGAAATGGATATAAAGTGAACAGAGTCGAGTTCAAGTTTGTTGCTTGGCGTGATAAATCACCGTTTCGCGGTAGCTTTGACACGAAGATTGGTCTGAACGGGGCGCTTGCAGGCCTTGATTTGGGCTTGGTGATGCTTCCTTTATCAGAGTGAGTTGGCTCTCGAGTAATGGAAGGGGCGACACTAAACACAACCTAGAGTTGAAGCACTGGATTGGAGCTCCCGAGAGTACTCTGCCATTAATGTCAAATTGTGAGTATGCTGTCTGTTCCCTTTAGTCCTCTCAGTCCTAATGTTCCACGTTAGGATGTTGGCAATCTACCGCAAGGAGTCCCAGGAAGGAGTTTTTGAGCTCACATCTGAAGATCGAAAATTTGTCGACGATATCATGCTAAATTCAAAAGACCTCCTTCAAACCATCCCAAGCCAGGAAATCCTCCGCCATCGAACACCTGAAACAGTTGAAAATTTGGCGCGTTGTCTGAAACATATGAATAACAAGATTGTGGAAGGCTACAGAGAAAGGTTTTGCAGCAATTTGAATGAGAAAGAGGCCACAGAATTTTTTGTTTCCCATGTTCTTGAATCAAGATTCGAGTTAAATCAGGATGATGTGAAATCTCTCATGAATTGTTAATCTGCTATGTACCCGCGATCTTTTTGTACAGGATAAATTCGGCTTTTATAGGATTAGGTTTGAATGCTACAGATAAACTGATTTATATTGATTCCAGAGCTCTCTGTATACTACAAAATGTGGGCAGCACCTGAAAGCCACATTTTGAGGCTGTTAGGAAGTAGTAAGAGGATATCATACAAGTGTGGACGCTGGCTGTCAAACACCTTCCTCGTCAGGGGCATGTTCATATTGACTCAATACGGCGGACTTTAGGCCAATCGGCCAAAATTCGTACTTGATCTGTAGTTAATACAAAATGCCACACCGAAAATTTTATTTCAACGTCCTCACCCCCAGCAAAGTGAAGCAGGGAGATTAAACGACATAAGGGTTGCTAGTCTACAGAGTCACTGCGGGAGATCAGTCGGGGTGTGTGAATCAGGGGTTAAATTGGGGGCACACTGCGGGCCTCCTCCGGGGCTCGTTGTAAGAGTTTGTGGGGGGTCATCAGGGCGTCCGTACAGGCAGCACTTAAGGTTGCTTAGTCCCCGCTGCGGGCATCAACCATTGTGCTGCGCCTAAGGGCGGGCCAAGGGCAGGTACACAGTATGGCCTTGACCTTACATTGTTTTGGTGCACAGGTGGGTGTCCAGGCACGTTGAAATGCTGACTGGGCCAGTCCTCATCAGAGAAAGTTATTGCTGTAGCCCCTGAATTTTAAGTCACGCGATCATCAGCAACAATAATTGGAGCCACTATGAAGTGTGAGAGAGCTTGTTGATAGTGTGTGATTTGTTCTCACCAGATGTTCCTAGGGTACTTATTGTTCATTGGCACTGGTTGTCCAGAGATCTCCCCCCACAGCAGGAATTTCCTCACCAAGAGCTGTCAACACCCACGCTGCAAAGGAAATCTGGTGAAATGCAGACCTGGCCGCAACATCAGCCACCAAAAAATGTTGTGTACATCCTCGCCACCTTCCACGTTCTTCCAGAAATCCAATTCATAGTTGAGCTCATCCTCTGCAGCAGCCGGCTTCAGCACGTCTCTGATAATTTCACCCGTGATATCCATACTTTAGGCAAGCGTCAGCGGCACACGGAAGCCAGCATCATGGAATATGAAGTGGACTGGAAGGTAAGATAGTTATATAATGGAGGAAGTCTTCCATTACTGTTCTTTGGCCAAGTTATCCCTTTCCAGCCCATTCATGCCTGCTCTTTGGTAGTAGGGAGTTGAAAGCTCCTGTGTGGACAATCATTGTCACAGAACAGATATTCCCAATCAGAAGAAAATCAGCATTGATTAAATCCATGTAATGCCAAGAATTGCTTTTATGAGAAGATTTTATCATTGCTCATGACAAACACAAATCATTCCTTTTTGTGCAAGGCAAGAGAGCAGAATTAGGCTGTGCAACCGTGATTGTAAAGTGCGGGTGAAAGAAGTATCCATGTAATGCCAAGCCTTTCCATATTGGGAAGACTTGGCAACTAGTTAGTGGATTTCAATCATTGAACAGGTCCGACATTCGGTCTCATTCCCGAGACTGAATGTGAAGACTCAACAGAAGAAATTGAGAAAAATCAAAGGTAAGTTGGTTGAAAATTCTGCAGGCGGCAGGCAGTAATGGAAGATTCCTTTGAAAGCACTGACCAGCTTCTCATCCTCTGTCATTTTCTTTGTAAATAAGCCCTGAATTCATATACATATGTGCGAAGCACCCGCTAGTTATATATCCCAACTGGAGTGAGGCCCCGCGCTATACCCAGAAGGGCACGCTAAACCGAAAGAGGAAATTAACTGCACCCCGAGAGTACGGAGTACGGAGTACTTGGGTGAAAAGGAAAGCTCCTCTTCGCCCATAAGGCTAAGCTAGTATACAGGAATGTCTACTCATTTTTATGAATTTCTTGCGGCCTTGCACTGTCTGACATGAAAAATCTTCTGCATCTTAAACCCACTCAACTCAGGCCTGAAAGTCGTGGGATGCGTGATTGAGGATGAGCTGATGGAATCATGCACTGCTATTATCTTATTATCTAGACAAAGATATACAAGCATGCCTCGCACACTATACGATATGAAGCATATTCTTTCAAAGGAATCTGACCAGCGGTGTGGAACACCCACAAATGTGATATCAGATATGTTTCATACAATGATTGTATGTACGATTCGTACCAAGGTATGCATTGTATAAATGCACCCCATCTCGGGGTAAAAGGGGATCTCCTGCAATACAGCAGGTTTTCCAGTGCCAAAGCCGTAGTCGACGAAGGAAGCGAGCCCGCCCAAGAAAAGGACAGGTGTTTTTCTCCCACATAACCATGCTGCTAGAGCCCGTGGTACTTTGCCATGCTGTCGCATCATATGCAATTTCTGCACAAATAGTCCCAACGAGGTTAGATGATAAAAATCAGACCATTGTGGTCGTATTAACGTTAGCCTGTCGATCAATATCAACAGCAGTAAATTCTTTTTCAAGACGGAGCCCGAGGCGGCTTCAATCCAGGATTTTCCTCTCCGCCACCACCTAAATCGGCCGGACTGCTTCTCTGCCGTTCAATTATTGCCATATGTTCGTCAGGCACGATACTACTAGTCGTTGATCGGGAATACTCCGAATGCACATCATGCAAGCCCTTCTCCTCTTCCTCAGACGGACTCGGTATGTCCGAGGATGGCGGAGGGGAGTAAGTAAATGTAGGGTTACATAGCTCGCAATCCGTCTGATCATCGGAAGGGCTACGCCGATGAAGGTTGCCCTCTTGATACGATGATCTTTGTCTGGTGGAATTGGGACTGGCGGAAGGCGTTTCATAAGATATTGATGCTGAGCGAAAACTGTGGGACCGAGAGACCATACTCTGCATCTTAGGGAACTCGAGATACGATCCTATCGCACTTCGTGAAAATAATACGACTCCAAAGCAAAGGAGAACGAAAACGCTTTGGATGATTGAAATGCGCTTTTGAAAAACGACTTCATCGGCGAGAATCGCTAGCTGGGCCGTGACCGCGAAGAGTTCGTGGTGGTATTGCTGTCGCTGCTGCTCAAACTCGATGACGACAGAGTGCCAGATATGGTCATACTGTTGTCTGAATTCTCTTAATTCATGGAGCACAGTGGAGTTAAGATTCTCAAGGAAACTGGAAGTCTTCGTCAACTGGCGTTTCTCCACTTTGTTAAAGGCATCTCGAAGGATTCGCGACTGCTCCTCAATGTACAACAGCGACAGAGTCGAGTTCGTCTCGAGCATCTGCAGTCGTTTATGCACCGTTTTGAAAAACGATTCCTGAGTCGTCGGATTCGGCGGCGGTGGCTGGGATACCATTGTCGCTTTCTGGTTTTCCGCAGCCGTTTCATTCTCTGCGTTTGTGGAACCGGATGTATGAACAGCCCGCGACCCTGGCGCTTGTTTCTGATGGTCACTGCCACCGGCAGTGGGAGGCGTAGCGGGTGTCAATGTATCTTCCGACCTGGCTGATCCCGTTGGATTGGGAGACCCGGCTTCGTCCTCTTCCAAGTCGTGAGACTCGGATTGGTACTCCGAATCGGAAGCCATATCGTAGATCGAGCTTATATTGTCATAGCTCATTCCCAGTAGAAGTCTCTCGATTTCGTTCACCTGAGGGAAACACGAAGCTCCAAGTGCCTCCTCGTCAGGCAATGCCTCAGCTCCGGCTCGAGTGATAGAGATATTGGTCGTTTGTTTTTGAACCTCTTCCACAGGGACTGAAGCAGCTGTCTCCTGGGATTGCGCAACAGTTTCAACCGTCTCTTCTTCTCCCCGGGCAGTCTCGCCGTAGTTTTTGTACTCCTCCATCATCGTTGTCCCATGTACTCTGACAAGGCTCAAAGGACAATAGAACTCGTTCCCATAATGAGATAGGAACTCGATTTTGAGATATCTTGCCCAGATCAGCGGGTTTTCAACAGCAAAAGCCTGGATCTCTCTGGTATTCGCTGCCTCATAAGTTCCCAATTCCTTCCACTTATCAGGCTTCGCAGGGTAGCGATCCGCCACACTGATTCTGAACGTGCGGAAAATCGAGCTAAAGAACTCGTAGTTGGCAAGCACAACAGTATCCACAAGAATATCATCGCAGAGTTCGAGGATGATGAACTTGTCCTTGGCCCGACACTCGTTGAGCATGTAGCTATCTTTGTTCTCAATCAGGATAGCAGAAGACCCGGTGCATTCTCGATTAGTCTTCAGCACAGTGGCGGCACAATCAAACGAAGCATAGTTGAAGCGCTCTTTACAAGTGATACCGGCATCTTTCCGGCGAGCAAGGCCCCGACGCGGGACCCCGTCTGACTGGCTCTCTCCTTCAACGCCTTTGGTGACATGCTTCTCATCACCGTTCGTCGAAGCCACAGATTTGGCACCCTTGCTCTCATAAGATGGGGCATCAGCATCACCGGGAACAAAGCCACCAAATCCCAACTCAATCTCTCCCTCCTCACCCAACGAATCCAACGAATTGCTGATCTCGCCTGGCCGAGCCCGTCTCCGGATCTCCGCCGTTCCCGCGCCCTGTCTGTTCCCGCGCACATTATCCATCGACTGCCCGATCTTCGCCAGATTCTTCTTCTTCCACTCCTCAAACGACAAGAACTTCGCATTATCAAGCGGACTCTCCGTGTCCAGTTCAGACTCCACCTTGTCCGCGCCCGCCGTCTCCTCCGCCCGTCGTTGTTCCATCGTCAAACTCGCGGTCGCCGTACTATTCAAAACAACACAATCGTCACCGTCACCGTGCAAGTTCCGCATCTCATCTGAAAACCCCCGCCGTGGCCCCAAACACACCGGATACCTCACATATTCCGCCTCAACGTCCAAGGCGCTCCTCACCGGGCAACTCGCATCGCACCCACTGTCCACCAGCCAATTATCGCCGCCATGATGCCGCCGACGGTCCTCCTGGCGATCCCCGCTCTCAGCAACAAGCAGCGGAAGAAGAAACAACAAGATCAAAACATTCAACACGCTGACATCTGTATCGAAACGGACAAACGACCAGCGCCCGCGCATTTCGGGGGGAGGGGGGAAGCGGTGGGTGGGTGATCGGTACAGCGAAGGGAGAAACGTGTAACGGAGTAGAAAGTTCACTCAATCCTGGAAAAAGTAATAGAATGTCAATGATCAGATCATGTATTTTTTTCCCCGTCTGCGGGGTTGCTCTTTGCGTTCCAATATGTCTCAACATCCTGGTGGCGGGCGCACTTTATCACCACCGCACCGCACCGCACCGCCCCGGATGGTTGAGTTACATCAACGAAAAATGGACGGGGAAAAAATGCCAGAGGACTCACATTAAAAATTCATAGTAAATTAAAAAAAAACACCCCTGTGAAGGAGTGAAAGCCAGTGTAGTTAAAAGAACCACCGCGCGAAGACCACTTTAAATGTTCTCAACAACAGGGCTGTGCAACTTCATTTCCAGTTCAGTGCTGGTCATCAATTGAGAGTCTGTCGCCTCAAAAAGCCATATAAACTGTCACAAGAGGGCTGGTAACTGGTTAACAAGCACACCAATCCAGAATAGGTCACAGGACAGAATAGCCAAAAAAAGGCCAGATAAATTTTTCCAGATGAACTAGGGCAGAGGAGGTTGGGGGTACCATCAAGAAAAAGCAATCTCTCCCGCGTCGGCTGATTGAGAACGGCTTGTTAACCTGTTGGGTTCCTTGCGCTTGAAAGCTTCGCCATGGGGGGCCAAGAAACCAACTCTTGACCGGGATTCAATGTTCTTTACACGATTCAAGTCGCACGATCATAGTCGAGGTCGCGAGCATGAAACAGACGTTACCCGAGCGCAACTCTTCTCGCTTCGACAGAGAACTACCTAGGGAATTGATGTTCTACAGATGAATCACTCGACGCAAGAATGGACAATCAGACCAGCAGAGTAAAATGCTTTATATTCTCTTTCCCTCTCCTTTTCGTTTTCTGCTTCCAAAAGCTTTTCTGATCTAACCCACACCGTGCTTCCTAAAGTACATGAGCTGCCTGTCAAAAGGACAATTCAAAAAGCCGACTGACAGAATACACATTTTCCTTCTTCTTTTTCCAACTGATTAGATCTGAAAGTGCAAGGAGTGTAGAGAGAAAACAGACAGCAAAAGGGGGTAAGGAACGAATGATAGAACATAAAACAAGTTCACCCATAGCTCGATCCTGGTTTTTCTCTCCTTCCACCTATCTCAACCCTTGATAGAGGTGGCTACCATACCAAGGCCGCACGAGCCTTGATAGGTACAAGTTTCTTTCCGGGCTTTTCTTTCCCGGCGACTGCGTTTCAGTCTCTTCGGTGAACAGAGAGCAGTAACGCACTCTTGCCCAGCTCGCTCCCGACGCTGCATTGCCTGCTGTGGTAATAATATAGTGATGTTAAAATAGAAAGAAAAAGGTATATAACTTCGAAGAACACGCTGTGCCATGAAGGGAAATGGGAATCAGAAGAGAAACGCCGCGCGACAAGCAATCCAATTGCCAAATCTCCGTTGATGCCTCCCAACTTCGCCGTGCCGTGCCGTCCCGTGTATCTTGATAATGACAGCCATATAGTACAAACAAAACTTCAATGCAGACGACACCACACCCGCATATTTATCCAGTCTAGAACAAACAGGGTTTGATTTTCAAGTGTGAAAACACAAATGATTAGCGGTGCAAAAAGCTAGGGGGCACAATGTAGTAAACAAATATGAGGAGAGAAATGCTTCCAAAAAAAAAAAGAAAGGGACGATTAACATATAGGACAAAACAAGGGAAACCAGGCTGCAGAGGTCGTCGAGGAGACGATCCGGGAAAGAAAATTCTTTTGTCGAAAAGAAAACAAGGAGAGACCAGGATTGTGGATATTATATATGAAGATCATGCCATCCGCCGATGAAATCAAATTCATCATCGGTATTGTTGTGGGCTGCAAAGGGGCATGAGTCCTTTTTCGCCTTGATTGTCTGGAAAGGGTCGTGACGCCAGTCTTTGCGCAACTGCGGGTGTTGGTGTTGGCGGTTCCGGATATTCCTCTGGCTACTTCCCTTGCAAGTCCACGGCTCGTTCTCGGATCCAAACGAGTTTGGTGCCGCCTCCTTGCGCCAGTTGCGGTTCACAATCTGTTTTGCTTTCCACTGTGCAGACTGCGGTTCTTTGGGATGGTAATTACGTCTCTTCTGGCCCAAAGCTGCCCATTTGTCTATGGTTGACTGTTTTGAGGGAGAATGCTTGGACGGGCTGAAGTTGCCATGGAAAAGGGAGTCGCGAGGGCGGGAGTTTTCGGCTTTTCCGGGAATAGGAACACTCTTAGACTGATTGTTGCGCGTCATCAAGCGCGAGTTCAAAACGGAAGAAGCTGGATCGATTTCTGCCAAGCCAGAAGAACGGACAGGCTGGTCATCCTTACTCTCCTGACTCCATGTGCGGGAATTTTGCACCTGGCGATCGCGACGCTCAACGGCCTCGTTTTCCATTTGATCCTCTTCCCAGAGGTCGCTCCAACTCTTCGACACTTGTTCATCTTTACCATTACCGAATACCATGGACATGGAAGGAATGGGAACACCGACAGGATCAGGCAGTGAGCCACCAATGTGAGCTTTCTCAAAACGTCGATAACGGTCCTTGGGCAATGCCAGAGCTTTGAAGGATGGTCCCAGATTTGACTCCCAGGTGGACACCATCGACGATTGGTGATTACTTGTATACCAGGACATTCCCTCGTCCGCAGACGTCTCAAAGAGGTCCTCGGTGTAGGCATCAGAATCGGGGATTGCAGACAGTTGCCGTGTGGCGTGCTGGGGAGTGGACTGGAGCGCCTTTGCCCATGGGAAAGAATCACCCTGGTTGATCTGGGGGCTCTGGATCGATGGGGTGCGAAGGGGCTCACGATGGGCACTGGCAGGAACGACGTTCCGATCCTCGGTGCAAAAGTCGTCCAAACTCTCATCGTCAGTGGTGAAAGAGACGGCACGGATGATGGCCTCACGCATCGCAGAAAGAGATCGCTTCTTCGGGTCGATAGCCAAAGAATGAGTCAAAATCTCAAAGGTATCCTGGGACATATTGGGAAAGATATCAAAGAGCGACTGGCGGTCACGGGTGTAGTCCGCAAAGAGAACATCGGACTCGGTTGGCGTAACAAACGGGTTCTTCGAGAACAAGATGTTCAAAAGACAGATGCCGATAGCCCAGATGTCAGCCTGGGCAGGAGAATAGCCAGCGGCAGTTGGTTCATATTGTTCAGGAGCCATGTAGCGATCACTTCCGACGCACGCCTCAAAAGACCAATTGGCACGAGTGGCAAGGCCAAAGTCACCCAGTTTCATCAAACCATCTTGGCAGAGGAAGATGTTCTCGGGTTTGATATCACGGTGATATAGTCCTTTGGAATGCATGTACTCCACAGCACTGACGAGCTGCAACATGAACTCACGAACGTGTTCCGTCTCCAGAGGACCACGATCGACCCTGATAGCTTCGTACAAATCACCCATAGAGCAATACTCGAGTACCAAGAAAGTATGCGAGTTGGTTTCAAAGGAATGTACCATATTGACGATGTTTGGATGGTAGCCGAGACGAGCATGGCATGCCATCTCCTCGAAACCTTCAGCGACAGCCAGATCCAACGAATCGAATGAAGGTTGTTTGGTCAAGCATTTGATAGCAACCTGCTCCCCGGTCAAGGTATCCTGGGCGAGAAAGACCATTCCAAAGGAACCATGGTTCAATGGCGTGACCGTGAGGAATCGGCCATCCAACAACTGTCCGTGAACAAACTTGTCCCGCAAGCAATCCATGGTTGGCATAGAGAGACGATCAAGGAGCGAGGCAATCGTTCCAAGAAAAGATGAAAAGAAACCCGAGTTGAGAGAGTTAAAAGACGATACGAAGACTCCGCAGAACGAAATGACCTCCGCCTCTGGCCGAGTACTGTGGAAGAAGAGAGCAGCCCCAAACCCGAACTAAACACGAAAAAGCAAAAGAAAACACCGTGATGTCCGAGTTAAATGATCATAAAACGCAGTTTGGGAGGACCGTTCGAAGATATGTCAGAAGAAAGACAAAAGAAATACTGCCGGCCGGACCGTGCTGAGGAAGGGAAAAACGACACCGTCGGGAGTCAACCGCAGAAAAGACGGATTAAAGATCGTTATAGTTGCATTTGGACGCTTGAAAATGAAGAAAAAAGCCTCGATTGGCCAATGTCTGAGTTAAACGGAGAGAGGATATATATAAACAAGAATGGACAGAAAAGCGGTCGATCGATGGAGGAGACAAGAGGAAAAGGATATCGCTTCGTTACAGGTCGTAAAGTTGACAGGGCGGATGAGCTCTAGATGTATCTCGGCGGAGGATGGACGGGTGAGATGAAGAGGAAGACAAGTGGGCCCAAAATCACAATGAGTCACAACTTCCAATGGTCATCAATTGTCCTTTTCTGTCTGGGGCAAAACGAAGCGTCAACGTGTCCAAACTGGAAACCGTTTGTCGAGAGTCCGTCGCTTCTGGTCTCTTCTTAAGGGAGCTTGACGAGAGAGAGAGAGAGAGAGAGACCAATGGGGTGGAAAAAGGGCTGGGCCTTTTGAAACGGAGGATCGAATGGTGGAGCAATCAGTGTCCGCCAGCTGTCGATATCCACTTGTTCGGGTGCAATCAATGGGACAAGGTGGAAGCGGGTTGGAATGATACGACAGGATTGACGACTCAATGCAGAGCCCCAGGGACGCTGGCAAAGAGCGGGCGTACAAGTTGGTTCGAACCGTTTCAGGGAGGTCGAGTGGAAAGGGCCCGGGAGATTTGAGTGTCGGGAAGAGGAGGAGGAAGAGTAGTACGCAAGCAGATAGATCAGAGCTGGAAGATTGGCGGTTGTCTGTTCTATGTCATCCGGCGGGAGAGGACCTAGGAGGCGAGTGGCGGAGAATTGGTCTTTTTGTGAATGGGGGCGCAAAGGGAGAAAAGGGAAGAAGAGAGAGAGAGAGAGAGAGAGAGGAAGACGTGAAAGAAGGGGGAGTTCGGTGGAGGGAGCTTGGATTACGTGGACGCTGAGAAAAAGGCAAGAAAGACGAGGAGAAAGAAGGGAAGGAGGAAGAGAAGGAGAAAGAAAGATGAAGATGGTGAATGGACGCAGTTAGTAGTTAGTGTGTTGGGGAGAGAAGGGGGGGCGAAGAGAGAGAGAGAACAATGTCGGTTTCTGGTAAAGCCAACCCTTTTGCTGGGCGGTGTGCAGAATGGCCGGCCCTCCGTGGGTCGAATGGGAGTCAGCGCTACCTGGCAGATACTTGGCGTGCCCTATGGAAACCGAACACCAGGCGCGTCATTCTGGGCACTGCACCCGTACCCCCAAGGTACCATTCCCTCATGAAGTGACAGGAAGGCGCTAGAAGGGCGGAGAAGTGCGTGTTGCTTTGTTATGGCCACGCCCCGCACTTGGCCGAGAAGGGGAAAGTCAACGTGGCAGCATGACAACACGTACTTTACCAGCATACGTGACGCTACTGTACGGCCGGCAGTGGGTAATGCAGCCAGGAAACCTTATTGAGACTCGACAATTACGTGTCCATAACGGAAAAACATGCATACGGGTTAACCAGCACACGCAAGTTGACATGACAACGGCCGAACATTGAACCCTTGCACATGACCTTGCCTTTGAAATCTCTCAAGAGAAATCCTCAACAGATTCCTCTTCGTCATAATGAGGGTAAATTGCAAGTCTTTTTTGCTAATCTTAGCGTCCGATGGCGATTGGCCTTACCCCGCATTCTGAATAGCGCTCACTCTGTTTCGGGCACTGCAGATCCAAGAATTGATTGGACTCGAGTCCCTTCAACAAAGGGATCACCAACAAAAAAAAAAAGCCGTGTCCGTACCGGTAATACGGAGATACAAGCTGGATTGGGTGCCAAGTCCGGCTCTCGCAGCGACGAAAGAGCAGCTGATCCCGGCTGGTGACTCGTCATTCGATGAGCGTTTTGAAACCAGCAGCAAACTCCGCCTCTGATTCGTGCATGCCCTCCAATTCGGCTTGGCGGGAATCCACCAGCTCAAGCTTAAACGTGCTTGGCGGGGAGGGGGCCGTGGAGAGAAAAAGCAAGAGGACAAGCCACCATCGCCCGGTGTTGTGACCCAGACATGGTTTAGTTGAAGCAATTCTCCTATAATCCTACAACTAGCATACCGGAGGACCAGTATGCCGGGCATCTTGTAAACAGTTTCTGGTTGTCGTGGTGTGGTCGTGCTCGCTGACGGAGTACTGGGCGCGAACATGAGACGAAACCTTAGAAAGGGCTGTGCTTGAACTCGGCCGCCCTAGTCAACGTAGTGAGGTGGATTAACACGCGGTTTCAGTTAATTAATCTGCCTGCCTCGCTTTGACCTGGAACTTAAAAATGGACCCCGTGGTACCTGGCGCTATCACACATCTAGAGTGTGGCTTCCAGGTACCACATGATGTAATTGGGGTTCAAACAATGATCATTGATCACCTCTCAAAGATGGAGAAGGCAAGTCGATCACAGAGAACATGGGATATAATCAGGTTTGGCCTGTTGCATTACCTTAACTTGTGTACGCCCCAGATTGAAGAAAATCATGAAACTGGCCTCGAACGGCCAACTCATCGGCAAGACTTGAAGAGAAGATTAATCCTGATCGGTGGTCACACAGCGTACAAATTCGTTGGGGCCTTCTCCAACCGTTAGTTAAGCGCTCGTGTGCAAGATAATCAACAGGGGGGGTCACCATGAGACTTCCGCAGTCTCAGAATTCAAACAACATCTTGAACACCGGCCGAGCCCCTGGGGCTTTGGTGACAACCACCCAAAGCATGCAATCAAGACGAGACTGTTGATCATACTTATTGAAGTCTTCCATCTCACTTGAATAGAAGATCTTCAATCATGACCTTGTGTTTCTGATAAATATACAATTGAACTGAAGAATATCCAGTGACGAACTCCAGCAAACCACTCCGTACTCTGTAGGTACCTCCAAAGACTCTTACCCGCGGTAAACAGCATTATCTTCAAAGTATCATTTCCCCTCACTCAACTCGATGCTCAAGCTTTACGGCGTAGAAAGCTGGATTCCCCGAGATTTGCTCCTCATTGTCCAATCAACAAGACCATCCATGTTTTCAGTTGCACTGGCTGCAAGTGCTGTGCTGTGCGTGTCTGTAGAGATGCATGTTGGTGTGGACGAACATTCATGCAAGACATTCGCATGGTCTGCTGTTCATTTTTTTCAGTTCACCGCCCATTCTTTGATTTTCACGATATTTCATTCCGAGTCTGCAGTGCAGCTCGTTTTCCCATCGCTGTTTTGGCAGATATCTTTTTCCTGGGCCCTTTTTTCTGCATGGGCTAAGCCAATGGCTGTGGTGGACGACCCTTCTTCTGGGCTTCGAATATGCATATCACTGCGTATTAAAGACATCAAAGACGCATGGTTGGAGAGTGCAATAATGCCGGACGGATTATTCAACCCACCATCGGGACTTGATCGGATTTATGACCCGTCATTTTTGACAGGATGGCCTGTGCTATACGGAGTAGATCGTTCTCGTCACCAATCTTGCAAGCTGGGGGGTTCGGTCCGTCGATCAATGATGAGGTCTTCAAGCTTGCTCTGGAACCTTTGATCCCGTTGAGATGCACCCTGTCCCACCCCATTGGGCATTCTCGCAGTGTGGTGCAGAAACACCTCATGTGCAGCTTCACTACCACACCATCTTCTCTCGTCCCTGCGAACCTTGAACTTGGATCCTGGGCCGTCCCTATGCTCAGTCTTTCTCGGGCCTATGGGCTAAATGGCTCAATGTGGCTCATTTGGCCTACCGATCAATCAGACCTCTTGTGGACGAACGACAAATGTTGGCATATGTGTGTTTAGACTGCTCAGATGCGAAATCTAGATTTACTGAGCCGTGATGCAGCTACAGAGTACTTAGTCTTCTTGTTTCTCTCGAGTGGTTGCTGAACAGAAGACGGGCCACACCGTCTCATGTAGTGACCGTCGTTTTTGTAGTCATGAAAGCGGAAGAGAAGACGGCTTCCGGAACACATGTGAGATGAGCATGAACAATGACAGTAAAGCCATGTCTTTCAATCTGAGCAACTTTCCATATCTCGTTGTCGTTTAGTTGACTCCAGCTGGTTGAGTTGAGAACCCTCCCTTTGCGACGTGTCTGTAGGTAGAGAGATATCTCCGCGTCAAAGAGGTCCAACCATCCGAATATCCGCATCAAGATTCAGACAAGACAATTTCACATCTCTCTCATGACCTGGATCCCATCATCTTCAATCACAAAAGTCAACTAGTTACTTTCTCAAAATACAGACCTCTTCTCTCTCGCTTAAATAACTAAGTTACCATGTCAGCCACAACGACACCCTATCCGCCTGACAGAACCCCCGAGGAAGCAATCGCCCTCTTCAAAGCCATCGAGGACAAATTCCCCTCCACCACTCTCGGAAAGGATCGATGGTACCTCATTCCTGTACGAAGCCAAAACCCCATAACTCTCGTTTGTTTTTGTTTTTTTCTGGCTAAATATTCTAGATCGCTGCCCTCCCTGGCTCCGGTCAGCCGGAATTCGCTATCCAGCTATACACCCATCTCACCTCCAAGCCCGAATACTCCACCCCTGACGCCCGTCAGAAGCTCGTCCGCCGCCTGAGAGAAGCACTGGTGAAATGCGTGCCCATCATCGGGGTATGCCGTCCACTAGAAGTGATCTTCGGTATTTCCAAGCTCGAAAGCCCAGAGGACAAGGACTACTCTTTCTCCAGGTTCGTCTCTCCCTCTCACCCCTATAAAAAAAAAAAGAAGAACAACAAAGAGAGAAAAGGTTTCTAGAAGACCACCTAACATAATTGCTTCCTCCCCTTCTTTCCCACTTCGGAGAACAGACAACATTGGGAATCCGGGCCTGCCAACCACGCCCGCGGTAAAGCCTGGCTGGACCGCATCTACAAGCACAACATCCTCTCCATCGACGACGCTCTCGCCTCCCACAGGGATTTCGCGTGGATCTCTTCCGACATCACCTACGGCTTATATCTCTCCGACCACTCCATCATCGACGACGTCGAGACCGAATTGGTGGTGCTGTCGGGCATCATGGTGCAGAACCTGAGGAGTGAGACGCACTGGCACCTCAGGGGAACGAGACGCGTGGGTGTTAGCATGGAAGATGTGGAGAAGGTACATCAGTGTGTATGTTTTGTCTTTCCCGGAACCTCGATCACGGTTGCAAAGCTTTGCTGATTTTAAGGTCCTGCAGATCGAACTTGTTGCTGAGTTTGCTAGAGTAAGGGTTGATAAAGTCCCCCGTGTAGCTGATATCGAGCATGAAGTTTGAATCTGCATTGGACTTGCGCTAAAAGGGGTGTATCTCCTGAGCTAGGGTCAGACAAGATGGAACCTGGTGTGTAATAGGGGGTCAAGGGAAAAAATATAAAAGCTTTGATTAATCCTGCTACTGTCCATCCAGCGAATTAGGGAGTCTAATATGGTAATATGACAATGTATATTCAAAAGGCTTCATGAAAAACAAATCTGCAGACACACAAGAACAAAGGATGCCGGGTTTTGCATCATAGCGCCCATTCACTTGTGTTATCAGAGGGGCTAATAAAAGGCTCATCAGTACGTTTGATCGCATAATCACCGCACAAGATACTACACATATAAATTAGTGTCTCCAGGCAAACTAGGAGCAACCGGAATAGACTCACCAAGCCTCTGCTATCAAGCCATCCAATTCACGGATAACCTGTTCCTTCCTTGTAGCGGTGTTGGTCCCCTTGCTCATTTCAGACTGCAAATCCTTGATGTGTTTTCTTTTGCCTGAGCTAGCCACAGTCAACACCTTTCGGCCGAGGCAATCACTGTGAAATGCATGCTGACACGGGAAGACGAAAAACTGTCTGCTGAGCACCGGCAGAGAACAAATCCAACATTTCTCTCCCGGTTCCACAATGGCATACCGAGTACCCAGAGATGCAATTTCCCTCCTAATCTCATCGGCGACGTGCGATGAATTGTCCATTTCCTGCCGTAGAGAATCAATGTGCCGGGAATAGTCTTCTAACGCGGTACAGATCTCGTCTTTGAAATCATCGATCACAACAAAGTCGGGGAAGAATGGAATGAGATCTTCAATCCGAAGGAGTTCGCATCGGCGCAGAAATTCAATTGCATCTTTGATGCCGGTGCCTGGCTGCTGAATTTTCTTCTCGGCAACAAGAAGCCATAGTTTCTTTCGTAATTTATTATTTCCCTCCGGTCGGTCCGCAACAAGGGCTGCCAGTTCGATATCATCATGCTTCAAAGCCAGCTGCACAGCTTCGAGGTATTGGCCCATCATGCTATATATGTGAACACATGACTGCACCCGGCCATGCTGAATACACAACCGGAGCGCAAAGTCTGCATCATACGGGGGAGGCGATACCGACTGAGACTCGAGATAGGTGAGCAGTCCCGTTTCCGATTTCGAAGAATGACACGCGTAGATAGAGATTAGCGTGTTGTGCACCGCTGCCGAGGGGTCAGGATGGTTGGCGATGATGAAATTAAGGTACCGAACTGCCTGGTTCTGTGAAATAGGGACCTTTGTGTCTTTGTTATAACTCAGAAGCGCTGGGATAAGGTTCGCCGGGTCGAGATTTGTCTGCCGCAATAAGATATCCACGAGATCGGTAGCCACATGCGTCATCAAGACGCTGCTGTATTTGTAAAAAATTTCTGGCTCGCTTTGCTTTTTAAGCACATCCAGAGCTTCCGTCCATTTCTCGCGCTGGACCCAATAGGATATCACAAAGTTGTGATCGTTGATTGCAATGGCAAAATGTAATAATTCTTCTTCACGACCGTGACTCCCGATAATATCGTAAACGGTTTTTGGGTCAAGATCAGCTTTGTATTTTGATACGAATGCTTGGAATTCCGACTTCACGCTCTGTAGCTGCTTCTTTGCGTCCGTGATACTGGAACCCTCTGATAGTTCGGCTTTCGTTAAGACCGCATCATCCAGAGCATCCAACTTGGAAATATAAACTTCAATGAGCCAGCTAGCTATCATTGTCCGCTGCATCACTGAGGACTTTTTATATGTTGACAATCGAGCCAGGAGATACTTTCGTAGCGCATCAATTTCGCCTTTATCAATGAAAATTAAACACACTTCCTCAAAGGGCTTGCTGCTTTTACCCCAAACTTGCGCAGCTTCAAGATACTGGTTTTTGCTCGCAAGATAATCACCAGAAGCAGTAGCGACGGCGTCCTTTTGTGCTGCACCGTGGGCGTACCGTAGGGCAGCATCGAATCGCTGCTCTTTCAAAAAAGTTTTCCAGATGTCCCGGTCTTCTTTATCGACGGCAATTTCAAATATTTCTCGCGCAGTGAAGAGCCAATAAGTGTTCTTCTTCATGTCCGAGACCAAGCCCAAGGAGCTAACGCCTGGTTCAAGTACCACCTGGTCATACACTATCTCGCCGCTCAATCGGTTGATGGCGACAACGCGGCCTTCGACCAGGGTAAGTATATGCCATTGGGTCATAGTCATACCTTTTATCGGGTCCTGGATGAGTTTTTTACCGCCTTTAGCAGACTCAGTGGCCGGTAGAATTGAGCGAGGGATCATTGTCGCTTTATCAAAAATGCGGCGCCCAACGTCTGGCGGCGCGGATGAGTTTGGAACCACACCATGGAGAATACCTTGGGAAGAGAGCCAAGCAAAATGCCTTTCGTCAAACGTTTCTTCACCATGAGTATCCTCAACAAGGTCAGGCTGGATAGCCAACAGAGACGGGGCGGATAGGGAGACCGAGGAAAGTTCATGGATAAGCGGAGCTTCCCGTTGGAACAGATCTGCATATATAGAGCCGCCTCCTTCTTTCCCATGCCTGCTTATCCTACCTCTAAAGTAAAGCAATCTTCCATTCGAAGCCAAGACAATATGCCGGAGATCCTGTTTGCTGGCAACGAAATCCACCCAAATTCCTGTCACTGCCATCCCAGGAAGTTTGTAGACCGCGTGAACGTACTTCTCATCTCGACGGTAAAATTCAGTCGCCGGCTCAATATACACTTCGTAAACATTTCCGTCCGCTGCTCCTACTAGAATTTCTCGAGTGGATGCGGTGGGTTGCGCTGGATTCCATGCTACACTTTCAATGGAGACACCTTTCAACCGCGGGAGATGTTTAGGTTGTCGCGATTGCGTATGAAGGTAGTAATTCTCACCAAGCGTGGTGGTGATGATTAAATGGGAGGCGGAGGAATCAAGGAACATGCGACGAATGACGCCAATCTCGGAGGACTTTTTGGGCAAATCAATATCTGGAGAGAAAATGATGTTAGCCATAGTTTCAAGAGCCGGAGTATTAAATCTTACCGTCAATATCTTTTGGGCTACTTAGGTCGATCCTTAATATCCTTCCTGTAGCAAGCGCAAGGATTATAACATTGTTGGCAACCTGAGCAGCAACGAAGTCCGCCGCAACCGTGAATGCCAGTTCAACTTGTTCAACGTTAAACATCGGTAACGACGACTCGGTCAGCTTCGCCAGGTTGCTGGAGGCAGCATAGCCGCTAGATGCATCCAGCGCCATTTATGCGCTGAATCGAGGGGCTATATCATTGCGAGGTTGCTGCTTGACTTTGTCGACAATGTGCAACGCGTTCGCCTGATGACGGAGTTGGTGAGCTTAAGGGTGACCTTGGGGCTGGTGCTTATATAATCCAGCATGGTGGGTCAGGGGGACTGTGTTTTAGGAAGAGGCATGAAGTCTTTGCTATAAAACCGACAATACAGTCACGGGACCTCTTAGATTTTGAGGTCAGGTGCTGAATTATCCCTTTCTCTCCCGAAAAGGGGAATATAGGTACCTGATGGTCGGCATACAGATAGGCCACTTAACTATATCATGGGAAACCGGGGTCTTAATTCTAGATTCTATCAATGCTATGGTAAGTTCATGCTCCCCATCTGCAAATACTCTACGCTCAATCCCTGCAATGCACACCAGCAAAAAATAAAGCAATAAGCAATGCGTGCTATCCAAATGACTGGGTATCACTTGAAAAAAAAGAAAAGAAGACGAAAAACATTCGTCACATTACCACACACTCTCTATCGAGCTGGGTCACTTTCTTCAATGCTGATGGTCCAATGTCCTTTGAAACTTCCCTTGGAATATCTTCAGAGCGCCTTTGTTCTCCATTGCTAGCACGTTCTGTGCTGACTGTTGATGAAAGAGGCTCAGTGCTTTTCCTGCGGGATAGGTATGAAAATGCAGCACTCAATTTGTTCTCCGAGGAAGAGTTCTGAGACCGACGTTTTTTGCGTGAGTTTCTGAAAGGTTCCTGAGAATCAGAAACTTCATTTCCGTCTGTCTCTTCTGATTGTACAAATTGCAGCTGGTCAGTCGCGCGTGCCTGCGAAGTTGGCTCCTGCAAATCATTCTCCGAGCTCGGCTCTAGAGTATCAAATATGCCCTTCTCGAGCAATATTCCACCGTACCTTTCCGACTCGTCATATGGTGGCGGGGTTAGGTCAGCTGGGTCGGCATCGATCGGCAATATTTGATAAAACAGCAAATACGGAGATTCGTCCTTTAGCGCTTTCTCAATATCAATGAGAGTAATTCGCTCTTGAGCAATATCGTCGAACCGCAACCAGTGATTACTATGATCCGGGAACAGATCATCTCCAAGTGAATAGTCACTCAAGGGTGAACCAAAATTTGATAGAGAAGTTCCCCGGACAAGAGCAATGTAATGGCCTGAGTCGACAGAGTTTCCTCGATGGCAAACCACTGCCTGCAAAGAGAGCTTGAAATTCCCGTATAAAGGTGCATCATCCTCTAAATTGTCGTCTTTGATAAAGTGAGGAAGGCCAATTTCAATAGGGATGTCGACGTAGGTGTCTAGCCGAATAGCTTTGCCATCGGCCAAGACGGAATAACGTTTCAAGCATATTCCTAGAATGGGCCGTTTCGTGGAAAAGTGCGCAGCGGTTTCGGCATCATTTGTAGGGAGGCTATCTGTGTACCAGGCTATCGGGAAGGTGAGAACACAGAATGATTTATCCAATAAATGAGGTGCTTACGTATCAGACTAAATATTTGCCATGCAGGCATCAAGACTTCCTTCCGTACGCTCCCTTTTCTGTGCCTATTCACAGGTCTCACTGAAATTCCCTCGGCGCTACGACTGACGTCATGAGCGTCGGGAAAAAAACGTTCTCGAACGATACTAGAAGTACGGTGAGCCCTCGGAGGGCGTTCAAGAGATATCGGGGAATTGGGCAGTGGGAACGGTTCTTCGGTAAAGCGAGGAAAAGACGTTGGTAGCGAATTTAAAGAGCCGTCAGAGTCAACGCGTTCAATGTGAGTCGAGTATCCCTTTGCCAGAGAATCCACTGATGGGCAGGACTGTAACGTGTTCTGGCGCTCAAGAAACCTTTTGACCTCAACTCGATTATTGAAGTATGCTTCAAGGCAGTTCTCTAAAGTGATCGGCCCGTCGTCTTTCGGCGAAGGTATGGCAACCTCCAAAAGCCGCTCGTTTATGAATTTATGGTCATCACCGGCTTCCTCTCTACCGTTGTGAAATATATCCATCTTCAAAGTCATTAATGGCAACTCCAACTTCTCAGTAATGAATGTAAATGTTTCTGATGCATCTTGTTGTCTCAATAGCGCTGCATCGGGCCAGCCACACGCCGCGAGTGCTTCTTGGAGCTGCTTCGTCTGAATCACAAAAGGAGATAAATTATTAGAATCGGGTGAATAAATCGATCGGCGCAGCATAAAATATATAAGAATTCAGCTACTTACTATGTCGGTGGTGATTAGTTTTCCGGACCGTAACATGTTTACCCAAAGTCGCAATAAGATCACAAGATTCCTTCATGGTTCATCATCAAAAGAGTTATAGAGAACTCCTTCAAAAAAATCAAGGCGCGCAAACATTGCAAAAAGGAGCGCATCGAGATAGCAGGTTACACCTTCTCTGTTTTCGGCTCCAAGCAGCTTCGTACTGGGCCGATATGTCCGAAGAATACCTTCGATGGAATCTTCAATGATCAATATAAGCTCAAACGCCTTGTCAACGTCTCCGTCCGCATATTCGGACTGGAGAGCGTATCTAAATTGTGGCTCCCCCAAATTTGGTATGCCGTAAGCTGCGACGCGTTGTTCCAGTTTGGACATCTAGTGTTCAAGTCAGTATGGTGTTTGATGCTCGGTGGCAGGGAGGTTTCACTGATTGTTTTGTTGCTTTATTCTGTTGTGAATTGCTTTCTCCTTTTTGGTCGACTGAGAAAAGTTTCCATGTTTGAAAAAGCGAATCATCGGATGTTGATATCTTAAGGAAAACAAAAAAGAGTCAGCAATGGGTTTAAAGCTACCAACTCATGAAATGAGACGAATTGGTGGTGTGCAAAGTTTTTCCAACTATGATGGCTAGCAGAGGCAGATAGTCCACTAACAGTAGAGGCGTCTTTCAATCTCCAACCAGACAGATCTTTGCGCCGATGAAGCTTCTCTCTCTTTGAGAGGAAACGATGTATACTGCCACTCATATTCTGATATTTAATGATTGGTGTTATAGTGTAAGGGCCGAGGCGGCACTGTGTTCTTATCGGTCACTCGAAGGGAAGGCAAAACCTGTCGCATAGTCACAATTACAACACGGTCAGCAGGTTATTTTAACATAAAGAGGAAAGTCAGACACCCACAGCTGTGAACCGACAAAAATTTCAGATTGTAGATAACAATGCGGGGAGCGTCGATTCTTGATGCAGGGCCCGCCTGTAAAATACAAGCTGGTGATGGTGACACGCGACGTTCAAACATCCCGGATTCGAATAGGATTTTAGGTTAATTCATGAAAGATTCAGTATAGTCTGTTTCTATCATAAAAACAAGAATGGCAGAAGGAAAGCAGGATATGTCACTGTAGAGCTCGGTAGTTACTTGAGGAAACCGGTTCGCGTGGTCCCCCAGGAGACCTCAACGGGAACTCATGATCGTGTCAAGCGGCTCTCGCAGTTACCCCTCTTACATAATTGCTATTAAGGTTTCTTGGCGGGGAAAGACCCGCTCGGACCCGCATAAGGCTGCTGACTAACTAGGCAGCTTATGTCAGCCCGAGCTTTGTCACGTGGTAGGTTCAACAAGGTGCAAAATTTCCTTTTGAGACGAGAAGCCCGAAGCAAGCAGCGCGAGCAACCACAACAATTGCAGCCATGGCGCTTCACGAACCCTTCAGTCAGCTATCGAGAGCTTTTGCTCGGCACCTGAGACCGTCAATATATTCACCTTTGCCCTCCCTGCGGCGCAATGCTTCTACGGACACACCAACTTCTTCGCCTGCCGAAAATGACCAGGGAGAGCTGGGTGGTACATCTTTCGCCGAAGGTTCCACGGCGGACAATGAAATCGTTAAACAGTTTGATCCTATAGCGAGAAGTAGATCACGGCGACAGCAATTGCCCCGAAGTCGGTATGTTCTTTCAACGATTCGTATGTGGATTTTATGCTAGATCCTTACGCTTGACTAGATATCAGTACCGCTCTCCTAAATACGACAAAGGCCCTCTTCATCCTCACAGGCCTCCTCCGGAATGGGACCCTTCATCTCGACTTTTTGTCCCAGGTCCCTTCACCAACTCTCGCGTCGAACAAACTTACGAATCAACTATCGCACCCGATATTCTTGCTCTCTGCTATGTTCACAATCCGCCAGGCTTCAAGTTACCACCGAAGACCGAACGTCTTCGATCGTGGGACGATAGTTCTCCGTATCATAAGAACAGATCTCTCCGTGGGCCTCGAGGCGGCGACGTCTTGCGACTTCTCCGTAAACCCGTTTCCTTTAGAAATATTCCGAAACTCGAAAAAATCACCGTCCACAGCTACCTAAAACAGGTCGCAAGTGAAGGATCAGCTCATTTACACGTTGCCGGTATGGCTATTCAAGCTATCACCAACGTCAGGGTACAAACACACGAGTCCAGAACAAGTGTACCGAAATGGGGTATTGCCCCTGGAAGGGCACATGTGGCAGTCACCGCCGAGCTCCGCGGAGAGGATATGTATCACTTTTTCGGAAAGCTGGTCGATGTTATCATGCCGAGAATCAAGGATTGGAAGGGCGTCAAGGGTAGCAGCGGGGACAGTAGCGGTAACATTACCCTTGGGTTGGAGCCGCAAATGGTGGCTCTGTTCCCTGAGATTGAAGTGAACTACGACATGTGAGTGCTGGCATCTTGTCTTTAGAACCAGCTGGTTATCGTTGTGGGCGGATCTAACTAATTCCTTTTTCAGGTACCCACCCAATATGATCCCGGGTTGTCATATCACCATCCAGACCACTGCCCAGATGGACAAGGATGCTAGATTACTGCTCAATGCCATGGGCATCCCATTCCATGGAAAGTATGTTGATTAAGAGCGTTCGAGCTGGGCACCTTGGAGTCATTGGCTCCTTTCTTTTCAGGTCCACGGAAAAAATGTCCGTAGGCCTACCATTATGCCAATTTTAAGAGGCTTGGATTATATGCAACCTTTTGCGAGAGCAAGTTGTATAGGAGAACTGGGAATCTAGTTTACATACTTTATTTTCGTTAATGGGCATTAATGAATGCCTAAGCACTGTACACTAGTCAAATAGATTGAGATTTGTTGTCATACAACGGGCCATCATTATTAAATTGCAAAATGTGTTGATACTAGGTCACAGTGGCCAGCGTATAAATATTTGTTATGGGCAAAGAGTTACTGAGTACAAGGTTTGATGGGCTATTCTACGGCCTCGGATTTCTAGGAACACTTGACAGGCGTCAGAGCTTGTCTTTTATCAACTTGTCTCCGAGTTCTCTGCACCTCGATATCAAATAACTACTGCATAACTTGATGCTTTCAAGATGGATATTGAAACAGTGGTTGCTCTGCTCACGGAGGTAGAGATACCGAACGAGCAGCCGCGACAAGCCGAGTTTGCTTCTGACGAGCCCATACATAGCCGAACGCCTCTTATACTCGACGCCATCTCAAACGTACTGGTCTCTAAATCGCGTGGGGAAGTCATTGCAGTGGGACTACAGCAGCGGACGGTCGGTGGTATATACACTTTCGTTATTGCTTCAAACGGAGTGATTCCAAACAGCACACTTGAACATGCTCGGGACCTTGTTGCAGACCTGCAGAGCCTTGGCAGCGACTTTACAGAGTTCCGGAGAGGTGTAGGGGAGGATGACAATGTTCAAGCCAACAATACAAGCGTTTCCGAAGGTGAGCTTGGGAGAGCATCATCATCATCGCCATGGATGGACGAGAACAGATTTCCCATTCGTCTTCAAACCACGGTCGCTACCTTCCGGGCCAAAATCTGTCTATTCGCCCTCCCTAAAATCAAACAACGTCTTCAGAAGCGAGGACAGTCCTTTGTGGATTTCGTTGAGACTTTGTCTAGCAACTCGCAACACAGAGAACTACAGATCATACATGATATCTACTTAATTATCCGCTGGATGTTACGCTTATTCCAGATACATCCGCACCAGTTACCCGAGGAAGAAATTGAAACTTTTGTGGACGGAATGACCCATATTGGCACATTGGTGGACGAATTACTTAAGATTAAAGCTTGGACTGTTGCAATTTTCCGATCCTCGCCCTTGATGCCCGGTAAACCCTTCTGGGTCTATTTTCCTATTGTCATTCAGGTATTAATTGCGTCTGTCAGATTTTCCTCTGGAGAGATTCTTGAAGAAAATGGCATCTACATCGAACTCCACCGATACGTTATTGAAGTACGCATACTCGCCACGACTGTACAGGAGGTATTTGAACAGGACTGAAATTCGTATTTTGCCGTTGGCAAATACTCCTAGAGAAATCCCCCTTCCTGATTCTCACCACTGGCATCAAATTTCCCGCAAAATATTAGCCAGCAATGGAGAAGCCTCGCTACTAGACGATTTTTCGAAGGCAGAGAGCCCAGGGTCCACGCTTCGGAAACGTTTTGAAGGGAAGCAGAGTGTTACGTGTCCGGTACACTGTGAGTGCTTGTTAGCGCTTCATCTGGTCCGTGGAAATCAATCAGGTGCTCAAGCGATTCCGTACATCGGCGTTTCCAAGTTATCCTGCCTTGCTTGCTGGGAGTTTCTAAAGAGCCTCCGCAGTGTTGGATACGTCTTTTACACAAGGGGCTCACATGCCAAAGCATACTTCCCTTGGAAGTACCCGGACCTCGAGATTGAACAAGCGGGATTCCCTTCCGAAGAGAAATCGAATATTCTTAACTCTCTTCTTTCAAGATTGTCCGGTGTCTATACAGAACGCTTGCAGACTCGAGAGCGCAACCGAAAATTTTCTGATAGTTCAACCGAAGGAGTTTCCGGAATGACTCATCGACCAGTGTCTGTTGACAGATTTGAATTTTAATATTATAACAAATACTCATTGGACAAGGCACAGATCAGCTGGCGTTTCAACCTTCCATTGCAGTGAGAGACTAGATATGCCATTTTTGCAGTGCAACTGGTGTGTTGAAGATTATGCAAGCAAGAGAAGTAAATGCATTTGTATTGTTTTCTGGATGTTGTGAATACCAGTAGTGAATAGTGTCTTCCTAGTTGGTGGATATCAGTTTTTCCACATAACTAGTACACATTTATAAACTTTATAAAAAAAAATTCTTTATCTCTAGAGCTCAATATTAGAGATAAATATTATAGACTATGTAATTTTTTGCTTCTCTTCTTCATTCTTTCTTTTTACAATAACTCTGAAGAAATAATTGATCATCTTTGCCGGGGGGGGAGCCAGAATTGACTGAGTGAGGAGTCAAAAATGGCTCCCCCCCTTGACCACCATGTTCTCTCCAGTACCACATGTCCTGCTCATTTCTGTTTGTAGATGAAGAACATCTATACTGATTTGTGTTGGTGAGCTGGACTTGTTAATGGAACAACGACAAAGCTGTTGTTTGCCAATGTGAGAGATAGTGGAGAGGGACAAGACACACACACCAGCAGCAGGAGGAGATTTTATAGTCACTGAGGCTTATCTCAGCAAACTTAGACCGCACACTTTAGACTTCAACTAATAAGGGACTAACCACTATGGGTATAGTATGCTGACATAAGCATGTTCAGTGGCTTGCATTTTGTTGCTTCAGAGACTCAAGCCCTCCTCACCTTCGGTGGCGCAGGGACCTAACCCTAAAGGGTATAGGTCTGTTAGCTGACTAACAACTCCGCAGGAGGTGTTAGTCAGCTAACCCTGCGCCACAGAGGAGTGGCTTGAGTCTACTGAAGCAATGCATTTTGCATGATTAGCTCTTGTCTGCCTTTAGCTCTTCACAGCATGTTTTGAGGGCTTCAACTGTTTGGCCTTGTTGTGCGATTGTTCCTTTCAGCTTGGTTACCAGCTGTGCAATTTCATCAATTTTTCATTGCTATTGCCTGTTAATTCGATGCTTGGAGGCCCATTTAGCTGGATGGCTGTGACAGAGCCGGTTTTCTTTTGCTTGTGAGTCAGTTTTTGTGTCTTTGGTTGGGTTGCGGGTAGGCATGTTGTTGAATTAAAGTTGCGGTTTGTGGTTCCACGCTCGGCTCGTGCATCACACTTCTCGATATTGACTGAGTCAGCGGGACCTGATCTATCTCGCCTTCGATATTTCCTGCCATCCGAAAAGCTCAAGCAAGCCTCAAAGGTCCGGACCTTAAGGACGCCAAGAAAACAGTGTGCTGAATGAAAGCACACCTCAAGTCCTCATGTTTTGTTTCCGGAGTGCAGTCTATTGTATTGCAGCCTTTTTGCTGCTGCAACCCTGGGGGATAATTTCTCCTCCCCAGGGTCTAACTCCTCCCGCACCTATCCCCTGTTCTCCCAGCGCTTAACATTCTCTCACATCCATCCCTGGTAGCAGTCCCCATACTACTACACCATAGTATTAGGAGTCAGGCATATGATTCAGCCGCCCTGGTTGTCCCTGGCTAGGACAGCCTGCGTGATACACCCACAGGTTTCGAGCTCTTGTCTGAGAGGAGGACAGCTCAAGTCATCATCCCTTGGAAGGTGTTTTCAACACCAAAAAGCGAGCTCCTCCATGGCAACAACACCCCCAAATTACTGTGAGATCAAGCTCGTCACGAGGCCTCCCTGGCCCTAGTTAGATTTTTGTAACATGGCAAACTATAGCGTGGAACGAGAATGAGGATTTTTTTCGGTTTAGCCGCGGGCGCTTCCTCAGCAACGAAAACCATGAACTATCCCAGCGATATATCAAGTATAATGTGGACGAGCTTGCTAGCATAGCTGCTGAGGCATGTGGCAGTTCCCACTGTGTCAAAGTTGAAAAGTTTGCAGATGGGATGTACAACAAGTCGCTTCTTCTCAGCATGGACAATGGGATGCAAGTTGTGGGAAAAGTCCCGAATCCAAACGCCGGGAGACGGCACTTTACGACGGCATCGGAAGTTGCTACGATGGGTTTTGTGAGCATTGCCCATGCCCATGCTTTCTTACAGGTATTATAGTACCAAGCTTCATGTGCTAATGACTAAATATAGATGAGAAGCGTCCTTCATACTCCTGTCCCAAACGTGCTGGCTTGGAGCTCCAATAGCCAGCAGAACCCAGTCGGGGCGGAGTATATCATCATGGAAAGATCACCGGGTACCCAGCTCGACGAGCTATGGGACCGACTAGATGTGGGTGTGAGGTGGAAAATCGTGCAGAACCTCGCAAAGTACCAGGCGCAGTGGGCGGATGTCTGCTTTTCGCAGTTTGGAAGCTTGTATTACAAACGGGATCTCATGCCGGCGGCACAGAGTCTGGTATATTCTAAGGGGAGGGAGGCAAATGAAATCATCGATGACCGGTTTGCTATTGGACCATCTACAAGTCGGCAAAGCATGGACGATGGTAGACTGAGTCTGGACTTAGATAGAGGCCCATGTAAGTAGTTGGTTTCATTTCGAGTCAAAAAGTGGTAGAACGGTTAGACTGACCGGGCTGCTGTGATAGGGAATACAGCAATGGAGTACGAGGTCGCTGCTGGGAGACGAGAGATGCAAGCTATTGAGGAGCTCTCACAGCTGCCAAAGTCTCCAATCGCGATCTATGCCCCCGGGACGTACCAGCCCTCCAAGGAGAAAAAGATTGCTGCGCTGAAGGACTACCTCCGCGTAGTCGAGTATCTCCTTCCCCCGAACGAATCCATCCAAAGGTCCCGCATCTGGCATGACGACCTACACATTGAAAACATCTTCGTGAATCCAGACAACCCAACCGAAATTCTGGGTATCATCGATTGGCAGGCAACTGAGCTCGCGCCGCTGTACCATCACGTCCTTGAACCTTACATTCTTGATTATGACGGCCCTCCACTTGAAAGTCTTCTGCACCGCCCGAGCTTGGAAGAGGTAAAGAGACATCTTGGCTCCGATACTAAAAGTAGGGTAAGTGTCCTACTTTTTAACAGTGACCCTCTTCTAAGCAGCCTCATGTTTTCTCCGTGGACATGATTCGCCAAAGAATTTGTTGATAGTGATGTTAGAATCCTATCCCTGATCATATCACGGATTGTTTCTTCAATGGACTTCAGGATGTTTTGAGGAGTTTGAATACACCTGCTAACAACTTGGGGTTACTGTTAAAAAATAGATCACCGTCCCTGGGAGTAATAGTAGTAGCACTATCACCCAAAAAAAGGCAGAGCAGCTTTTTGCACAGATGTCTCTGGTCGCACTATACCGGCGTCTCACGCAGAAGACTAACCCGGAGCTGTTTAAAGGTCTCGAGTTTCGCCAGACATCTAGTTTTGATCTTCTCCTCTTTGCCCGCAATCTCCTTGTTGACGGCGAGGCAACATATCGTGCCCTGTTGACAGAGAAACAAGAGAATTGGCCTAATCTCGTCCCTGGTATACGACGCGAGGCACGCGAGGTACTACTACCGTGTCCGATTGCAATTTCCGCAAAAGAGATGGCCATTATCAAAGCTGATTCCGCTGGCGCTGACATGGCGCGGGGTTTGATGAAGGAGGCGCAAGAGCGGGCTGGAAAGAAATATTTCCGTTCAAAGGGACTTGTTGATCATGAGCATTATGACGAGGCGAAACGTGCGTTCAAAAGGGTAAAGAGGGAAATGATGCAAGAATATGCGAAGAATGATGAGGAGGTAAACGCTTGGAATGATGCGTGGCCTTTTGATGATTAACATATCAGTCAGATCAGGACCATTTGATTTGAATCTTGTTCAGCACCGGCGGGTGAATGGAACAGGCTCTATCTATCACCATTATCACGGATATTTTCTGAAATGATACCGCTCATGCACTCTCTATTCCAGATACTCTTGATATCAATGCCACTCCTCGTCTGCTTTGTAGTTTACAGGGAATTGCCCGGAACAACCATCAACAAGCACCTGCTCAGCAGTAGGATGATAGAAGCATCTCGCGAGATGGCCACCAATGCAATGTAGGTGTTTCACATCATGGTGTTTATAAGTATAGCCAAGAGCCAACTGAGCCATACAGAGGTAAGAATCGATCCTACTCTAAACTGAATTGAACTGAAAGAAATATTTTGGAGTGATAAGTTGAGTAGTTAACTTGGTGAATTGAGATTCAATTTTAACAAAAGTAATATAGAAATAAGTAAAATTCATAAATCTAGTTGCTGAAAAGCTCATAGAAATTACTGAAACTCTTAATTATTGAATTCTATTATATATTGTGATTACTGCTTGTATTGCTCTGATCTTCTAATTACAGATTTCAGAGAATCTCATATAAACAAGGATTTTCTTCTTGACAGAATGTCAGGATTGGCCCAATTAGTTCTTCTATCAGCTGATTTCAGCTGTAATTTCTAACACCTAACAGCAGTCTCTCAACAGTACTGTTAGAAACTTGAGGTGATTATTGGAATGTATTGTATTTCAGTCATTTCTGTAAGTGAATCTCTTCTTTCATCTGAACTGAATTTCCAGTTATAGTGTGAAGACAGTTGTAAAGACTATATTCTACTACTGCTTAACATGAGGAAAAGTAAGGTCAGTGATTGGTTGTTTATGATCTACAAAGATCTTGGTGCCGCGCATTGCATGGTGCTGGAACTTTCTTGTACCATGTAATCAAAGCAATCAGTAGAGTAAACCTCGTGAACTGTACACCCTGGGGACCAGAATGCTCCATATCTGACAAGGGAGGAATTGAAAGCAGATCTGAGATGAGGCTCATTTGTAGTAGTTTGGGGTTCTGTATGTTTGTCCATATTGGGAAACAAAGTGAAAGAAAAACTAATAGGCTCAAGATACAAGACAAAAGTTAATACAAAATATGGATATGATAATGGATGGCAACAAACAATGCATATAGATGGGCCAAGGAGATTAGATGGCCTCAGGGTTAAGATTGACCCATTAAGCAATCATGGCTTCCAAGAAAGGGTTGTTTAACAAATCATCTGCACTAGGCCTCTTCTCATGGTCAATCTCAAATGTCATGTCCAAGAATGCTGTGGCTTCTTTGCTAGCATTCTCTGGTGGGGGTGGCCGTGCCTGATTGTTCCCAATGGCGAATATTGCCTGAAGCTGGCTACAATCTGGGAAAGGATGGGCACCAATAAACATTTCGACAACCAGGCAACCAAGACTCCAGATATCTGCTTTCTTGGTGTGCGCTGTTTGACGGACGACTTCAGGGGCCATCCAATATACGCTTCCCTGGAGTGACGGGCGGTGCAGGTGACCGGGACCGGTTCCAAGCATGGTTGATGCTTCAACTCGTTTAGATATACCAAAGTCCGATATCTTGATTTGGCCTTTATTGTCAACAAGGACATTTGCGCCTTTAATGTCTCGGTGAATGATGTCGCGGCTGTGAAGGTATGAAAGACCAGTTAGGATCTGCCGGACAAAGTTTCTAATCAGGGGTTCCTGGAAGGTATTGTATTGCTTCAGCATGGTTGCGATTGAGCCTCCTGGGACATATTCCAAGAAAATATTCAAGTATCGGTCATCGGTAGATGTACCCAGGTATTGGACAATGTTCGAGTGTTGGAGGCCTTGAAGCAGACTAATCTCGTGCTTCAGCGCATTGACCATGCTTGTTTTCCTCTGGTCAAATTCAGTTCCCTTTGTAGCTGACGGAAGTTCGACTTGCTTCACCGCCATGAGTTCGCCAGTGATCGAGTGAAGAGCAAGAAAGACGCTGCCAAACGATCCTTCACCGATCAGAGAACCCTTCATCCAGTTTTGGCCACTGAAATTGTTCCCGGCAAGGAAATCGGCTAATACATCGTCGTCTTCCTCTCCATCTTCAGCGACAAGTATACTCAAACGTTCGTTGAGCGACCCTCCATCCGTAGCGGGGACACACATGGACTCATCAAGGAAGGTCTGCCTTGAATCTCCACCAGCAGTTTCAGACGCGCTATCGAAAGAGACATAAGATTTACGATTGGGCTCCACAGGAGATTCCTCCTGCAATGGCTGTAAATTGGAAGAGGCAATCGAGTCACGAAATGAAATCTGAGGAAGATTAAACCTGGAGACAGATAGCGGCCTCGCCGCTCGTGTCGGTTGTTGTCCAGCTCCCGTCAACCATGTATCGGCAATGCTTGGAATGGGTGGCGCGTCTTTCAAGCTCGAAGCCAGGCTGATATTACTTACCACACTTAGGCGGCTGGCAGCGCGGCTAAGCCTTTGAGATCTTCTCACCGAGAGACGCATTGTCTTTTCAATGTCTTCTTTCTGGTGACTGGGGAAATATGATGTTAATTCATGGATGATCATTTCGCTTGGAGGGCGAGCACCGAAAAATGATCGTAGCCTTGTGCTCTGCTGGCGGTCACCGGGTTTACTCGACATCTTTAAATTATCGTCCTTGTGGCGGTCTGTGGCCGTTAACGGCGATCGAGGCTGCCGTATATTATGCCATGATTCACCAGTCAGTTTTTGCAATTTAATTTGATTTCTGACATTCGTGGCGCTAAGAGCATTGATGTGAGCGACCTGGGTTTCATCTATCGCAAGTTGAGCAGCTCGCTGTAGCTCCTCAGCGTCGGGCTCGCCAGCATGCAGTTTTCTCAGTATCAAGCGCCCACGTTCGGAGCGACCCGACCCGTCACATATTTGTAATAATTCCCCATCAGATATTCGCCGACAGTTGGCTGGATTTGGGTCTAAGCCGTCCAGAACGTAAAAGCAATAATTTCTGAAATGGCTCTCCGGTAACAGCAATTTCCGGAGGACAGCCAACATCACTTCATCTGCAGTTTTGCAATGCTTCACGTTCAGCACTTTTGTCTGCCCACCAGTGTATATAACTCTGATAACTGGAGAATTCGGAGGTAGCGAACTCATTGTAAGTCCATCGATGCTCGGGGTCTGTCTCATGTGGGTAGGCGTCCTTGAGCTCTGCGAAGAGTCAGAAGGACGTGAGAAGTAAGTGGAACCTTCTCGGCGAGAGCTCTCTGCCGGGCTAGCACCGGTGTATCGGTAAGGCCGTAACCCACGATCTTGCTCATTGAGAGGTGAAGCCGGCCTCGATGAAGCTCTACCGTTTTCATATCGAGACCATTGCCGGTTTCCGGGGGGTTGTTGGCGCGCAGTAGACGGGCGGGGCGATTCCGATGAAGGAGGCGTGAATCTCGACGAATCCAAAGCAGCAAAGGAGTCCTTATCTCTGCTATAAGCATGAAGCTAACAGATTGGCGGCCTGTATTACTCACTCTATTTTTCTTTTTCCGGCTCGAAACGCTTCTGGTCCTCAATTGCTTCACAGCGACAGAAATGCGAACTCGGTCACCGACTTTTTTGATCCCCATTTCCTGTAGTATTACCGGATCACAGTCGAGAAGATTATCGCCATTGAAATGATTCGCTAATAAAAGAATTCGTTTTGTCAGTGCTTCACTCCCAACTGTATTTGGATGAGGCTTGATACCTTTGAATATGGACTCATATTGCCCACAGCGTATGCTATGCAACCAGTCGGCTACCTTTTTCTCGTCCCACGACCTGCATCAACTTATATCAGTCGAGAATGAAGGGACTTGGGGTTTCAACAAAAGAGTCTGCATCCTACCGAATCGAGTCGAATCCGTCACAGCCATCGGAAAACTCGGACTCCGTTGGACTAGAGAAAACGCCTTCCCGATTCAACATTGAGCCAGATTGGCTTTTACTCGGTAGAGCCATGTATGTACTGGTGATTCCCGACGGTCCTGATGCCAAAGCTGAAGGGTATGGACTTTGGGCACTCAACATCATGAAGAAAATGAACGTATCGGCCTGTCAGCGACACTAGACTGGACAAGGGAAATAAGGTTTTTATATGATATAGGTCGAATATGGGTTTCAGAGAGATTGGGCTCTTGAACGGAAAGATTTCATTTTCTTCATTTGGTGGAGCGGGTGAGGTCGAAACGTTCGATCTATTTCTGGACATAACACGTTAGCTGTGTTTTCTTTCACCGTAACAACACGAAATGCATGGGAGGGCATACGAGTAAGAAGGCTCTCGACGAATTCAGAACGATCGATTCTGCTTCTTGTCCGAACTAAAGAATCGAAGGAGGAGCAGACGCTTTTCTGCCGAGACCAAATTGGAGATCTGTACGAAACAAATCCGTTTGACGAGAAACGAAGGCCAAAAGAACCCGGTAAGGTAACGCTTCTGTTGTCCTCATAAACCGTAAATAAGTTGGGAGACTGCTGAGGCCGGATGACGGTCGTGTTTCATATGAACCTTGGATGAGACAATAAACTTGGAGGAAATAGATTTGTCGTTCCACGCGGTCCGAAGGCCACAATCCCAGATCTTCGGTCCTGAGCAGAAATGCTTCAAACAGACAAGGTATGCACCACGTGAAAGAATGAACGTTCGCTGCAGATGCTGCCCCTCGGAATTCCCGCCAGCAGGCGATGTGAGAAGGGAACAGCGGCGGCGTGGATGTGAGGTGGTGACAACCAACCTTTGTTAGGCTAGCTTGGGCGGTTCCGAAACTCAACCAAGCCCTGGATTTGTTACAGGTTTGGCCCTGTGATTGGCCCTGGCCCCTTGGTCTCGCCTTGAGAACAAAGTTGAAGCTGAAGTCTCGAAGTTGCGCGCTCATATTTTCCGAATGCGAGAGAAACGACCACTACGACTCAAGAGCGGGCGATATGCCCGCTGGTCTCGGACATACGCCGCCAGCTACTTACAGATGATTGGATCTGAGGGACGAAGCACTGCTCTCCGTGCATCCAACCATTTATCGTTCCTGGCCATTTGTCCTGATCAGCCCAAAGTCACAACGGTAACTTGACTGCAAAACGTTGATTCTTCCCGTCATCGAAGCCCAGGCTCCGATGCAAACGCCGCGCCAACGCTGCAGTGATGATCGAAAGCTGGAACGTATCGGGGTGAGGTGCAATTCCGAGCCCTTGCAGAAGCTCCTCAAGCTCCCATTGGAAATTCTCCTTCTGATTACAGAGTGCGTGTCTCCTAGTGATACTGCCTGCTTGACCCTCTGCAGCAGGTTGTTGCGCTGGATATGTAGAAAGGACCGCTTTTCCTTGCTGTCCCTGGAGCACCGGGCAGAATTTTGATTACACTTGCTCGCGATCTGCCAGGCTACTTTTATTGCCATTCCTGCCATCATCTACATTTACGCGATTGAATTAGCATCCCTCTTTCGGAATTACCGCGCTAGTCCGGCTATCCTTGCATAGACAAAGAGCTCCCTGATCCGCTCTGTGAATGCTTCGAAGCACACATATCTTTGGATTTCTACATATTGCCTTTTGCTTATGTTCAGCTGGCCATGAAGAGGTATTATGATAGCCTGGGCATGGTATTTCTGTCAATGCACTGTCATTCCTGGAATCTCGCACCATATGACAAAGACAAACAGGACCAAATCACGACCTTGATGTCCGTGGAGCAAGAAAATGCAGCCAGCCAACAAGCCTATGGTTTGCGCGTTCAGCACTGGACACAGGCGAGCGCTGCCAGGCTCCACACTCTACTTGACCAGATTCAAGATGTGAGTATTTGTCACCATTTGAAACTGGGACCCTATGGAACTCCTGTCTTGATCAAGTCAATGCTCAACTAGTTGACGAAAACAACTCTTTTGTGCAGGACAATTCCGGACATTCATATATGCCGCTTCTGTTAATTCAGTTCCATGCGACTTTGAATAAAGGACAAGCTGAGTCATGACTGATGCGCCAGGACCCCAAGTGGCAGGCCCATCTTGCTTTGTCTAGGTTCATGCCGCCGCACAGTTGGTGTGAGGTTGTCGAGACTCCAGTGCACTTCAAACACGAGCCTGGGGTGTCACAACATGCCCTTATCTGTCAATTCGCATCATACCAGAAGCAGTTTATGGAAGCAATGAAGCTAAGACCAGCTATACTTAAGCTGATTTCGGTTTGGTCATCGGCCCCTTGCACTCCTTTATGTTGAACAGCCCCAACGCTAATAGTCTCCTTTTAACAGAAAATGGGATCTCCCACCCCCCCAGCTACTTCTCTGTTTTGCAACTGTTTATTGATCTATCCTGTTCAAAAAGGGAATCCACCTCGAGGGCTGCGCTCGACGCGAGTATATTGGCCTAAGGGGCGTTATGATCGCCGAGAAACCGACACCATGCATGACTGTCCCTGTAACGAGAAATCATCGCCGGTTGATGAGGAGAACAACGTTTCTTACATGGTGATTAAATACACACCTGAGCCACTGGACAAATTTTGGACGAAGTTGAATCACGATTAGAGCGCCTCAACTTGAAGACAACTTGCTTAATCTCGCTCAACTTCAAGAAATAATGGGCAAGAGAGTCGAGACAGTGAATGGTGTTGCTGTGTGAGTTGGCTTTTACCAGCTATGCAGGAGTGCCCCTTCAATAGTGAGAAGGAGTTCAATGCTTCTTGCTTATTGCAAATGTTGGTGGCCGTTTTGATGGGGATGGTTAACGCGGCAGGCAGAGAGGTATGTATGTACAGTACATACAAAAAGCTTCAATAAAATGATCCACAGTGCTGCAGATGGCATAACAGATAAACTGGAAGAAAAACTTGATATGCTTTGACAGAAAACTTGTGATGAAAATAAATTACTGCAAGAATTAATAAATATGATATATACAGAAAGTAACGAGAAATCATCGCCGGTTGATGAGGAGAACAACGTTTCTTACATGGTGATTAAATACACACCTGAGCCACTGGACAAATTTTGGACGAAGTTGAATCACGATTAGAGCGCCTCAACTTGAAGACAACTTGCTTAATCTCGCTCAACTTCAAGAAATAATGGGCAAGAGAGTCGAGACAGTGAATGGTGTTGCTGTGTGAGTTGGCTTTTACCAGCTATGCAGGAGTGCCCCTTCAATAGTGAGAAGGAGTTCAATGCTTCTTGCTTATTGCAAATGTTGGTGGCCGTTTTGATGGGGATGGTTAACGCGGCAGGCAGAGAGGTATGTATGTACAGTACATACAAGTGCAGCGACTGATTACCTTCAGTGTGCGCTTTCCATGTCTCTAGCTCAGCATCATTAACATCAGACTCACGTGAGGTCAATGATTTTATGCGGCTCTTTTTGGGCTGTAAACATGTTGCATTGATAGTTCTTATCCTGGGTTCCCACAACAAGAAGAGATAAATAAAGATGAGTGGATATGGGGGATTGCAGTGCCTGGAGATTCAATTTCAGAGTATAGGCCACCTCCGCTCCCACCATCTCCAGAGCATTTCCAGTTTAGCAATGTTGATTCAGGCCCAGGCATGAAAACATAGGGTGATGACTCGCGAGTGCGAGGCTGAGAAGGATTCCCCGCATTCGAGGCCCCACTACACTCACTCACGTGACCATGTCAACTGCCGCTCCGCCCAACCCCTCATCATAATCGCAGCTTCTCCGCTTAATTTGCAGGGGAAGCTGGGAAATAGGATCGAGACACTCTGATAGTGAGTGATAGAAAATGGACGAAAATCGCACCGCTTCAGGGAAAATAAAGAAGAAGCGTGCGTCAACTAATCGCAAAAATCTGACCTGCGAGTATTGCAGCAGGCCGTTTGCGCGACTGGAACATCTCCAACGGCATCTCCGCACACGTTGAGTAACCCGACTCACCCCAACACACCGGGGTTTTATGCCCAGGCATTCTCGCGCGATTTTCAACTGATATTCAATTGTAGATACAAAGGAAAAGCCCTTTTCTTGTGAAATATGCTCCAAGTGCTTTGCTAGAAGGTATGTCTGCCATTCTTCCGTCTGGATAACAGCTCATAATTACTGTAGTGATCTCCTTGTTCGACACGAACGACTGGTTCACCCAACGGAAACCGCAGCGGCCAAGGGAGAGAACCGACCTACTGCGACTACCATCGAGATCCCTGTAACCCCTGGTTCCGCTCCTCCACCTGCAGTTCATCCCGGCCCTCCCAAACCCTCTTCCCATAACAGTCGCCTGTTAGATCCCTCACATCGTTTACACCTCCAACCTCCTGCTGTGTCGAGATCCGATATATCTGCGGCAGCTCCTCTGATAATAGATCAAGCTCAATATAATCCTTCGTGGGGATACGACCTGAACCTACTCTCTCACGCAGCTAGCCATGTCGCACTTGAGGGCCAACAAGAACAGGTGGCTCAAGCACGAAGGCCACCACCGCCACCACCACTGCATACACACGACAAGCCAATGACGGACAATTATGGCGTTGAACCCTCGATCTTGGACCTTGTGGACCTCGGTGACCCTGTTCAGGACTTCACCACGTTTCTGGAAAGTGTGGGACTATCCTCGGATTGGGATTCTGGGATGTTCACAACAGTTGAAGCAGAACCATTTCTACAACCGCCGGTGATACCGCTACAGCCTGTTAGTCCTCCAAGATTCCCCAGGGACTTGGGAGGTGAACATCGTAACCATGCTGAGGACGCGACGTCATTTTCTAATTTTGGTTCTCGATTGCCTTCTTTACAGCCAGAACCGCAAGAGCTAGAAGAGCGCGGAGCTGCTGAAGAGTTATCAATGCCCAGAACTCCATGGGATGTGTCAAACCAAGAGCGCCAGCTTCTAGTGTCCAGACTAGAAGACTTCTCTCACGTTCTCCCAAAAGGCTTCGCCCCTCCTTCGAGACATGCCCTATCCAGATATTTCGCTGGATATATCAATGGACTTAACGAGCATCTTCCGTTTATTCATATCCCCACGTTTTCAATATCACGCGCTCCTCCAGAACTGAGTCTTGCTCTTGCAGCCGCGGGATCACATTACCGGTTTGAAAATGCTCGTGGGATCGAGCTCTTCCACGCCGCGAAAGCTATCTTACTCGAAAGAATACGACGTCATGATACTAAAAGGTCACCGCCGCAGTGGAACATTGGACCGACATCAAATTCGACTATCCACACCTCTCGTGGATCTTCTTCTATATCCAACCCCAGCAACAGCCCCTTTCAGCCACCATTCATCTCCATCATCGATAATGTGATAAATCCTGGAGAAGATTTCGAAACGCAAATGGAAATCATACGCACGTTCTTATTACTTACGGTCTTTGCATCATGGGAAAGCCATCCGGATTTGTTAAGGGAGATCCTTGCTTTGCAAAGCACACTTGCTCGACTTGTTCGCGACCACGGCCTTACAGACGTAGGCCATTTCCCTGAAACGGCATCCTGGGAGGATTGGGCTCGTCAAGAAGCGGATCGCCGCACGAAATTAATCGTTTATTGTTTCTTCAATCTTCATTCGATAATGTATAATATTCCGCCCTTGATACTGAATTCCGAGTTGAGGCTCAATATGCCATCACCGGCTGATGAGTGGAAAGCAAGTACAGCGTCTCAATGGCGTCGTCTACACCGCTCCCGGTCAGGCACAGAGATATCCTTTCAGGAGGCCTTTGCAAAGCTTTTTGTCAAGCCACTCCAGTCGAATGGCTGCAATCTAATCTCACCTTTGGGGAATTATGTTTTGATCCACGCAATCATTCAGCAAATATTCTTCGCCAGGCAACTGTGTTTGTCGGCGCCTCTTATGACAGGAACTAGCCTACGACACGAAGACCTCGGCATCTTAGAAGCGTCGTTGAGTGCCTGGAAAGCGGGATGGAGGCGAACTCCTGAATCGAGCATAGATCCTCAAAATCCAGCTGGCCCGATCGCTTTTACCTCCACTGCGCTTCTCGGGTTAGCGTATATTCGGTTGCATGTCAATCTTGGGCCATGCCGCCGTCTTGTCACCCAAGATCCATTGCAAATAGCCCAGGCCTTGAAGGAATCCCCGCCGGTTAAGCGCCATCCTCGGCTCATAATAGCGCTACTACATTCCGCTCATGCACTATCCATCCCAGTCCGCCTAGGCATTGACTTTGTTGCCAAAACGCACTCGTTCTTTTGGAGTATCCAGCATTCAATTTGCAGTCTGGAATGTGCGTTTCTGCTGAGTCGGTGGCTTCTGGCCATCCCGACAACGCAGGCCGAGCAGCCACTCTCCGAACACGAAAGGAAATTGGTATTATGGGTCAAAAGCATGATGGACGAGACTGACATGTCCGTCGAAATGACATCTACGTCCGAATTTGACTTTTTGAATGATCCTATAAAAGTTAAACAATTGAGTCTTACTGTTGTCCGGGTCTGGTCGAGGACGTTCAAAGGCAATACCAGCTGGCCGATTGTTGACCTGATTGGGTCGAGCCTGGAAATTTATGCGGATTTATTAGAAATATGAGGCCCATTTGGCTTGGTGTTTCTAGAGAAATTTGGTCGTTTCATAGAGAGCCGATTGACAAAACTTGGGTTTGTTTCAAATTGGCACCGCGCGGCTAATGCGCGAGACGGTCTATATATGAAGCTTACATCAAAGATTCGTGTCTGGTGTATTGTCGTCTCATTCACGATATCCCCATGCGAGTTTGCTGCGTTCTTTTTGTCCGTACATGAGATTTAAGTATTTATTGCACGCACGCATATGGAGGGACTGGTTGCGGGCTGGAAATTTTCAGCTAAAAAAAAGAGAAAACCTGGCAGCCGTTTTGACAGTAATTAAAAACATTCGTAATACGCCAATTTAAAATGCCAACTGCTCTAGCATCATAGTTTTTGGAATGATGAATTCCATGTATTCGAGTAACTGGGAGATAGTCGATTTCATGCTTAGATTCCGCTTCTGGGCGAGGTGCTGGGCGAAACAGTTAAGAAGCATCACCAGGGAATAAGCGCAACCGTCACGCCGTATCCGAAAGCGTCTTTGCCTTTTCCTTTTCTTGCCGTAAAATAACACTCGTAGGGACGAACTTTAGTGCTGACAATGACTGTGTAAGCTCAGAAATATCATTCGGAGATGCGTCTATGTTTATATCTTCGTTTTCCATCTTAGAAAACGCATTTTCATGATTGGTGTTCATGGATGCGGATGGTGGACGTCTTCGTTGACGGGTTTCATGCTGCGTAGATGTGGACACCGACGCTCTGCGATGTTGTGCCGGGCCAGGTCTGAGGAGAGAATTGTGTTTATCAATTCCATCATTCGTGATGTAAAAATTGTAAGTCTGAGCTGCAAGTGTTAGTGGAACGAACTCTCAGTAGGGGTCATTTGAAAGGTTTATAAGAGAATTGGCCTCACCCTTGGGAAAAAATGCTTGTCTATCAAATGCATTCTCCGCTTTTGGGGCGTTGAGCATCTCCTCTCACAGCCTTCGACGAAGCAGCCAAACTGTATAGCAAATGAGTCAGTAAATTCATGACATCAATGAAGTCCCAAAGATTTAAGGGAATGGTGTGGTAAGGGTCGAAAATCATCACCGTTTTATCTCCTCGTTCCCTTCTCGCCTCACTAAGCGGATCATGGTTCTCCTCAATATGGCGAGTAAGGAATAACTCAGATGGAAAGTTTTTTCCACACTCTGAGCATCGATTAACATGAGATTGTACGTAATGAACCTCGTATTCTTCATACGTTGGAAAAGATAGGGGTTCTCGGTGTGGTGGAAGTGAGCAGCGCATTACCCCGGGAGACGGTGGAGGTGCATCTAGATGCGCGTGTTTAGACTGAGGCGCGGTGTTAGGGGACGGCAAAGCTTCTCGGTCGTCTACGAGAGTAAAGATGCTCTCTGATGGCTCAAATGTAGATTCCTCTCGTGAGCGTTTGGCCATGTCGTGGATAATGGGCAGATACAACAAGTAGAATGAATAGAAAGGGTTGATTACCCTGGGCGGCCAAAGAGTTTCCAAACATAACCAGTATATCCAATTCCTGGTTTGTTTCTGGTATGCAGCTAATTCTACTAGGTCGTGTTGAATTTCTTCAGTGAACCCTTTTCAAGAACCGGTACGAAGAGGGGTCAGCGTCTTCAGGACCGGATATGGGCTTGCAAAGGTGCAGTTCAGAACCAGATCTCAAACAAATAAGCCGTTTGATCTGACAGGACCACGGGCTCTAGGTATCTGTACAAGTTCAGTAACCTTGACAATGACAATATCACAAACAGTCTTCTGAAGAAGTTGGGAGTTGGTGGGTTGATGGGTTCATGGACGCTAATAAAAGCCGATAAGATAAGTTGCTTCAGTAGACTCAAGCC